>JAWQFJ010000050.1:71727-116727 GCA_034096865.1 Theodoxus fluviatilis
TTTCAACTGCCATTTTACCTTAACCACAACTTCGTTTTTTGTTGTTGTTAACAATGGTGATGATGATGGCAACAGTGCTGTTATTTGCAAAGGAGAGGAAGAGTGAAGCTCTCTTACTGTAAAGGTTTTCCACTAGCATGAATGCAAGTGATTACATTGATAAGTGTTTGGCTGAGAACAAAGTAGGGCAGGTGCTGCTGTATGCATGCTGTTCTCTCCACATTCCTGGAGATACTGAGTGTGAAGTAGGGCAGGTGCTGCTGTATGCATGCTGACCTCCACATTACTGGAGATACTGAGTGTGAAGTAGGGCAGGTGCTGCTGTATGCATGCTGACCTCCACATTACTGGAGATACTGAGTGTAAAGTAGGGCAGGTGCTGCTGTATCATGCTGACCTCCACATTGCTGGAGATACTGAGTGTAAAGTAGGGCAGGTGCTGCTGTATGCATGCTGACCTCTTGTTTACTGGAGATACTGAGTGTGAAGTAGGGCAGGTGCTGCTGTATGCATGCTGACCTCTTGTTTACTGGAGATACTAAGTGTGAAGTAGGGCAGGTGCTGCTGTATGCATGCTGACCTCCACATTACTGGAGATACTGAGTGTGAAGTAGGGCAGGTGCTGCTGTATGCATGCTGACCTCCACATTACTGGAGATACTGAATGTGAAGTAGGGCAGGCGCTGCTGTATGCATGCTGACCTCCATTTTACTGGAGATACTTGGGGTAATCTCATTTTCCCCCAAACACAAACTGGTCCAAATACTCAGCTGCTGTTACCAAGGTACTGGCACAGGTTGAAAGAAGCCTTTATTTGATTCATCATCTCTTCTGTTTGTTTTACAACCCTGGGGTGCATGACACTGAGTGGCCACGAATTTGTGACAAGTTCTTGGTTTTTCACTGCCTGTGTGACGTTCTCCACATTTCCAACATTTATGTTTTCCTTGTAGTCCCCGTGACATTCTGGGATAGTTTCAATGATTGAAAAGAAAATTATGCTCAAAGAGGACTGGGAAACGCCACTCATCTACTAGGATATGTTTGCAGTACATGTGTATTGTATCCGTGGTCTCTGCCCTTTGTTACCCCATAGTTTGGGGCTAAGAATAGACCCACTTCCTCTTATTCTGACCAGCTGTTGTGGTTTTCTTGGTCAATGGCCTTACATAGATGTAGCTTACATAGGCAGATAGGCGGTAAAACTCCATCCATCCATCCCCCATAAAGGGGAGTAAGTAGGGACATCAAGGCTTGACATGCCCTTTCTCTGACCAGCTGTTGTGAGCTTCTTGGTCAATGGCCTTACATATCCTTACTATGGCTGCTGGCTATAAAACTCCATTCATTCATCATCACATCATCATCACATCATCATCACATTATCATCACATCATCATCACATCATCATCACATCATCATCACATCATCATCACATCATCACATCATCATCACATCATCATCACATCATCATCACATCATCATCACATCATCATCACATCATCATCACATCATCATCACATCATCATCACATCATCATCACACCATCACCATATCATCATCACCATATCATCATCACATCATCATCACATCATCATCACATCATCATCTGCCGTCTGCTTATCAGTGCGAAGTGAACCGTGAGCACCGCGTCCATGACCTGAGCCTGTTTGGCAAGGAGGGCTCCAGCGTGTTCCGCAACAGCCGCTCCATTTTCCTGCGTCAGAAGCTGACCAAGGGCCGCTACATCCTGGTGCCCTGCACCTTTGACTCTGGCAAGGTCCTCAACTTCCTCATCCGGGTCTACACCAGCGCTGGCAACAACTTCAAGTAAGCTGACTTACGTGTGTGTGTGTGTGTGTGTGTGTGTGTGTGTGTATGCATGTGTATGTGTGTGTGTGTATGTGTGTGTGTCTGAGGGGTGGAATAGCAATGCATAATTCAGATGGTTTTGTTCAATTTGTGAAAGTCCTCACCTCTTTTTGCTGTAATCTAATTGGAGTTCACAAGCTGTAGCTAAACAACAAGGACCAGGAAGTTTATTCATATCACTGTGTTTATTCAATTGTCTGACCATTGCCTGACACTCCATAATGATCATGACCAGACTTGCCTGCAGTGCAGTTTAGCAACCATCTGACTACAGTAAAAGTAACTGCTACATGGGAACAGAAAGCTCTGGCTTAGAGGGCTTGAACTACAAGGAAAGGTGTGCATGTATGAATGGCCAGACATTTGTGTCACGCTGACTGTGGATGTCTAGTCAAAGACACTGAGCAGCGTCCATGAGAAAAGGGGTTGTTCTCAGATCTCCTCTTGCATGGAGACAGAATTTCTTATGTCTCTGTCTGTCTCTGTGCCCCCCAGGCACCTGTCCCAGGACAAGCCGGTGAAGAGCTGGTGGAACTGCTGTGCTGGAGCCCCCAAGCTGGTCACCCTGGTCAAGATCATCAGCGCCCAGGGTCTGGAGAAACAGGAGCTGTCAGGTCTGTTTCCCTTCCATGACTGTATGTCCAGGGCTCCATGCCAAAAGGACAGACATGCAGTGTATACTTATGCTTTTTTTTTCTTCATTTGGATCATCCTCGGTGTGTTTGATATCATTTTCAAGATTGGTTACAGTATATTTGTTTAATAAGCACTTTTTGTCTAATTTCATGGGGAGACTTAACGTCCTATTGTCTGTTTGACAGTCTTCTCCCTGCATTTTCTCAGTTCCATCATGGATACACATCTTCCCCCTGATTTTGACAACACCAAGGTCTGCCCTATTTGAAATGGGCTCTGTGCACCCGAGTTTAGGTCTGTAGTCTCTTCTTCAGAGCTACTTACAGTTACATCTTCATAGAAAATTGACAGACCACCACACAGTGAAGTCAGAGTGTTTAAGTCTTTTAGTCACTCATTTTAAGAGTGTGCGTTTGAGCTTCATAACATGCACAAAAGTTGTGGGTTTTTTTTTAATGGGGGCCAGGTTGTTAGAAATTATAACAGTCTACTTGTTAACCTCAGACTTGAAAAGCAGCATCTCCTTCATTCTTAGTGTTGATGGCTTTGTTCTCTTTTTATACAAAGGTGATATTCAAAAGTTTTTTTCATGCCTTCCCTGCAGGTGCAGACCCCTACTGCATCATTACTTGTGAGGGACACAAGGTGATCACACCTATCAGGAAGGACAGCCTCAATCCTGAGTGGAACACCTGGGCAGTCTTCTACCGCAAGGACCCCATAAAGAAACCCATCAAGTTCCAGGTGTGTGTGTGTAAGAGAGAGATAAATAGAGAGATTGATTGATTAAACTTTATTTTTCAAGAGAAATACATGAATTAGGCAGAACTGCCTATCTTACATCCAGCCCTTGATAAAACAAGAAAACAAACAAATCCAAACCCATCCCCCACCCCTACCCACCCACCCACATTCTATCCCACACAAAATTCATCCAGTAACACAGGTTACAATCAATTCATGGTAACAAAATACCGCGTTGAAAATAGCCACAAAATGAATTTGGAATAAGATGAAAGTATCTAGGATGACTGCATAAGAAAAGTATGTAGTTTCAATTTAAATTTCTCTAAAGATTTCACAATGTTTAGAGAATTGGACAATGTGTTCCACATAGTAGCCCCTGAATAAGATAGGCTATGTTTAAACAAAATCAATCCTAGGTTGTGGTATTATTAAGTTATGTACACAAATATTTAAATGTTGGAACAAGTTTATCAAATTATCAGGCACATCATAATCATTAATTCTTTTCATTAAGACACATTTATTGAATTGTAAATGCTAATGAAAAGGTAACATGTTAAGTTCTTTCATTTTGTCATTTGTAGATAGTGAACTATCCGTTACCATAAGCTTAGAGGCTCTTCGATACAATGACTTCAACCTTTTCAAGTTAGCGTCACTACACCCATCCCAAATTGTTGATGCATATATTAACGTGAGATAAGATATGAGCATGGAAGAAGATTTTGCAAGTTTGAACGTCAACAATATGTCTTAATTTGGAGAGAAGAAATAGATTAATTGACATTTTTTTTACTCACATGCGAAGCAAAAGTGAGTCTATGTACTCACCCGTTTCGTCTGTCCGGGCGTCCGACAACTTTAACGTTGGATTTTTCTTGGAGACCATTAAGTCTATACACCAAATGTGGCATGATGGTGTATGGTGACAAGGCCTCAAAAAACATACATGGTGACTTGACCTTGCTTCAAGGTCAAGGTCGCAGGGGCCATAAATGTTGTCTAAAAAACAGCCATTTTTCACATTTTCTCAATGTTCTCTGAAGTTTTTTAGATTGGATACCTGACCTATATATGGTATATAGGGCAAAGTAAGCCCTATCTTTTGATACCAGTTTGGTTGACCTTGCTTCAAGGTCAAGGTCACAGGAGCTCTTTAAAGTTGGATTGTATACATATTTTGAAGTGACCTTGACCCTGAACTATGGAAGATAACTGTTTCAAACTTAATAATTATGTGGGGCACATGTTATACTTTCATCATGAGACACATTTGGTCACATTTCATCAAGGTCAAGGTCACTTTGACCCTTATGAAATGTGACCAAAATGGGGTAGTGAACCACTAAAAGTGACCATATCTCATGGTAGAAAGTGCCAATAAGCACCATTGTGCTTCCTATGTCTTGAATTAACTGCTTTGTGTTGCATGACCTTGGATGACCTTGACCTTGGGTCAAGGCCACATGTATTTTGGTAGGAAAAATGTGTAAAGCATTTCTTAGTGTATGATGTCATTGCTAGGTTTAGTTGTTTGACCTAGACCTTGAAGGTCACCTGAAGGTCAAGGTCATGTAAAGGTCAAGGTCAAGCATGTGAGTCGTATGGGCTTTGCCCTTCTTGTTTACAAATATAATCAATGTGTGATTGCCATCCTAAATGATCATCAATTATTACACCAAGAACTTTGTATTCAACAATTTTTTTCAATTCTCAAAGAATCAAGAACAAGAGAAAGAGATAAAGGATATATTTGATGTTTTTGTCTCGTAGTTACCACCATATATTTCGTTTTGGAAGGATTAATGACCATATGATTTGAAGAGCACCAGGAACGTATTTCATCCAGCGTCAGGCATTGATGCAGGAAATATTGCTGTGCTTCTTCTAAAGAGTAGTTCTTATGAAATTAACTTGTAGGAAGTGCTGCTGGCAGTAATGGAGATGGCTTTTGACTGACTGATGAACTGAGTGATATGGATGAATAATTTCCCCTGGGTTATGTATATTTTGGTGTGAAATACATGGGTTTTTTCATGTCTGATATAAAGGAGTGGGGTGGGTGGGTTTGAGGCCAGCATATTATGAATGATAGCATGGAATCATTTGCAAAAGAACGTGTTTTCCCAGACCTGTCATCCCCAAAACAGGGGTAGCTGTAAAACGTGTTATCCTATGCACCAACACTTTTTTTCCCTGTCTTTCTTTATTCATTTGAGTAATTTTTCCACTTTGATGAAAATTATCACTACTGGCATTTCATTTGCCATCAAAAGATTAATTATCATGAAGTAAACATCAACTGCTTCTTATTAGTAGTTTGTCACACCTGGAATAGTAAATATGTGACCCTCCACCACGGAATGAGTCGCTTTGTCCCCCTGGGCCATTTTCAGTTTTTTACTCTGTCTGAAAGTATTTTAAATGGCAATCACAATGGTGAAAACCGTTTGAAAATCAGACAATTAGTCTCCGAGTTACAGGTATTTAAATATACTTACCCTCGGAAATGAGTTCTGAGAAAAATTGAAATAAAAGTTTTGAAGCACAACAGTTTCCTTAGCAACCATGCATGCATTTCTTTGAAATTTAGCACAGTCATACAACATAACATAAAAAACTAACACACAAATTTTCAGTTTGAAACATAAAGTAGTTTATTGTCAACATTGTTTCAGAAAATACACGAAAATGTACGTTCACGGATAAATTGTCACAATGGCTTACTGATCAAAAACCTATTCATAATAATGTTAAAATCAGTGCTAATGTGCACAGGACCAAGAAACACAAAAATTACACTAAAATGTTTGTGTAGTAAAGTGTGGGGTGGGGGTGGGGGTGCACAGTGATTGTTAAACTATTTATATGCCACAATGGGAACTGATGATGCTATTAGATTCCAAAGTATTTTATTCAAAGAAACATACAAAACTATTTACAAGCAATGTTGATGCGGCCTCGACCTGAAAACAATCACATACAATATGTAGTTTCAGAGCCAGTCCAACTATTTGAAGTCATTTCATCATTACTGTTCATTTAATACAAAGATTTCTCAAACAAGCAATGCGAGATGTACAGCAGAGAGCTGAATATTCTCTAAAGTCTACACATTCATCTTCGGCAAAATTAATGTAAACGAGATTCAACTTGTGGGTTGAGATCGGCTCCGTGGCCGCTGAAAGTGATCTCGATCTGTTGATTTACATCAATCTGACACAAGAAATCAGTAATACACTATAAATTTACAAGCTTACGGGAACATACCTTCATGTATGCTTGTTTTCCGTCAAAATATCAGCAGTAGTGAGTCGAAATCACGATAGGCAGGGAAGCGTGGCGCGTTGATGGCAGAAGCGCTAACACCTCGAGGCTCACTCTAAGCTGCACTCCGATTGGCTGGTTCCTTCTCTCTCCCATATGGTCCATAGTTAAGCGAACCAATCAGATTGAAGGTTTTGAATGCATAGAGTGATATCAGGTCTTACAAAAAGGATCCAAAAAGCTGCGAAATGGTGAAAAAATTATTGAAATCGGTTGAGTAGTTTTTGAGATACAAACATTTTAAATTATGAATATTTAATGAAGTATTTATTTTGAAACCCCTCTTGCATAAATTAAGTATTTAAACGTATTTAGAGACAGATTTGGTTAATGAAACTCGCTGACATTGTAGATAAAGGATTACTGAACCAGAAACAACCAAAAACTCAAAATCGACAATCCACACCCCTTGTACCTATTTCCAGGGCTAGCGCCGAATGGTTCCAGGGACAAAGCGTCTCATTCCGTGGTGGAGGGTCACATATGGGAAAATGAAATATATGATTCAAATGTGTGAGGCCTCAGCAGGAAAGATGTAAACCATGCAATTAAATTGCAAACTTTTACCTGGCAGCAAGAGTATTGTTTCCCATTGCCTTTCATCAGTTCACCATGTCAGTCTGACATCATACCCGAATATTGATTCTTCCTGTGGGGGGGGGGGGGGGGGGGGGGGGGGGGTGTTGTGCTAAAACAAAAGCTTTACTTATCAAACTCTCTCACACACATACACACACACAAACTTGCACACACACACACATGCATGATGGCACACACAAGTACCAAGTCTCTATCATACTAATGCTTACACTCACAGACATAAATTTGTATCCAATGCATACAGAAGAATAATGGATGAATTTTTAAGCCACGCTTACTGTTAGCAAAGAACTTGAGACAACAAGAAGCGTCACTCTAGTATCTTGTATAGTAAAAAAAGCAGGACGAGATATTGCTTGCGCTTTACGTCACAGTCACTCACGAGTAATTTTTGCTTACTTCCCTTTAGTTTGGTTGGATCAATCATGAGTAGACGGTGTGGCCTGTGTTGCACCTTTCTTGGCAGTTTTAACACTAGAGCAGTCACCATCAGTTTATTGTCAGTTTGAGAGACTCACTGGCTCATAAAATCGGTAGCTAGAGCATAATCGATTTCGCCATGGCGATCATCATGATCCAACCAAAAACAAGGGACGCAACTCACGCAAACCGCCGACTAAATCTCGTCCTGTGTAAAATCGCGGAGTGACGCTTCTTGTTGTCTCAAGTTCTTTGCTGTTAGTAAGCAGTGATGAAAAAAGTGTCAGAATGCCTTAGATGAGGAAGATACATTAATTTTAATTTTCCTTTTGTGTAACAACCTATTGGTCTGTCTTAAGCATTTACTTAGGAAACTGGGGTGGATTAATGCTCTGGATCCAAACATTGAAAACATGTTACTCCTCCCATGTCAATGAATGTTACAGCAAACAAACAAACAAACAAAAGAGGTGTGGATGTATATAGATTGATTTTCTCCTCGGCCTTCAGATCTGGAACCACAACTTGGTGCGGGATGAACACATGGGCAGCTACCTGTACCTGAGCACGGACAACTGCGGGGAGACGCGAGTGGAGTGCCCCCTCACTGACGTCAAGGATGCCACACAGGCACGCCCTGGCAAGCTGATCCTGCAGATCACCCAGAACAGCAATCTGCTGGCAGTCTAGGTTGTTGACTCCTTCACCATCCCCACCCTAGCCCACCCCACCTCCTCTCTTCACCCCCCCCCCCCCCCTACCCCAACCCCCCCCCCCCCCCCCCCCCTTCTTTCTCTTCTGCTTGCTTTGGGTGTCTGGCTGGACTGCAGGACTGACGAGTTCCTGTGGGATGCGTCTCTACTTACCTGGTGGATGCTGCTTCTTTTAATCCCCCAGCAGGCATTTGTTCTTTGATGAAGCAAGGGTTGTGTTGTGAAAATCTTTTACTTGCCTAGCTCCACTGAAGTGGCTTTGAAGCTCTGGGGAATATTTATTGTCTAATAATCTGTAAATGCAACAAATGCATTGTAGATTTATTTCATTTGAGGCACTGCTTTGAAAGAATCTGCTGATTCCTATCTATCTCTAGGCATCATTTTTAAAAAGTGACAAGTTGAAATTGCAGTTATCTTATCTGTTTTACTGGTCTATGCCTTATTTGGTCCAGTTTTCTTATCTTTTTAAAATTCATGGAGATATCTTTTTCATTTCCACATGAATCACATGGTCCCAATTCTTAGGAGAGAAGCTGGAAGTACTGTGTTAACTTGTGACAAATAGCTGCAGGGTTTACATTCTAGACCAGTAAATACCAACTGCTGAGCTCCGTGATTTTTTTAACAATGGAGGGGATTTTGTCTCAGTGGCATGGCTGAGTGGTTGTCATGGGGGTTATACGGTGCCTGTGATACCTGTTTTGGCATTGACTGTGGTTGGGCTTTATCTTTTAGAGCCATCAAACCACTAAGATGTGATTCTGTGATACAACAGAAAAGTTGAGAGGCTATATCTCCAGTTTTGATTCTTTCTCTGCTTTTGGCCACACCAGGCTGCACTACAAAGCAGTCTGTATCCCTAAAGCTGGCCACACCAGGCTGCACTACAAAAGTAGTCTGTATCCCTAAAGTTCTTAAGCTGGGGGTTCCAGCAGATGAACAGAGGACATCAAGATTCTCTGGCTGTATTTTTTTATGCACAGATTTGCATCGATCAAATAGGCTAACTCTTTAGTTGAGAAGGTTATAATAAAGGGCACATTCTACAGAGCTTTCTTACTGTTACTCAATTTGAGGAGACATAGTAATGCATATAATTGTTGGGAACTGAAGAGATAAATGTTCACTTTTGTGGAATATTTTGTAGGTCTGAAAGGGTAAGTAGTGATCATACAGATAAGGACATTTTTTTTCTTCCTTGTTTTGGGGAAAATTCAAAGTTCAAGTTTTGTTGCATGCTTGGAGAAGTTGGGATATTGGAAGCCTCCTTGACCACTGCTGCAAAGCTCCTTGCCTGAATGATATTTCACTTTGCTTTCATAAATGCATGGATTGAACTAGAGTTTACGCCTGGCACACTGTAGCGCCTGCCACATGGACTTGCAATTTTGTAGTCCACACCATCAATCTGTATCTTTTGTGACAGAGGTTCTGTGGGTGGTCAGCTTTTGCGCCATTCACTTGAGACCATCCACAGCATTTCTCTGTGAGGGCTGCGGAAGGGCTTGCCACTCCTATGTGGGGCTCTACAGCCACAAGAAATGCGGATCTCTAACCCAGCAAGGCCCAGTGTGCTGATTCCAAGGTCCTTTCGGGATCACAGGAAGGATTGATGGAGTTTAAGGGCCTATCAGCCTTGTAGCATCAGGATCACATGAGGCCTATGATGATTTTTTTTTACCCATGATGAGTACTTGGGTAGGGCTCTATTTTCAATGGACTACGACACTGGTGTGTGTGGGAATGAAACTGTTGAGCATGTAAATTGCAAACTGTCACATGTTTTTACAAACTTTTGATCTTTTGCTTGCTATATTGTTATAGATAGAAAGTGCAATGGATAAACACTGTAGATAGAACTGTACAATAGGGGTAGGTGGCTGTTTTAATTATATTTTGTAAAATGTAATCCTTTCAGCTGTATGTACATTTACTAGCACCTGGCATTTTATCAATTCCAAGTGTACCACATTTAGTTTGAGCTTCTCTTTATAAATAAGCAACACACACAGCTGCTTATTGCTGTTACATTTATGAGGGGGGTTTTCATTGTACATCTCTTTGATTAAAAACTTTAATAAAAAAATTATTTCAAAATTTACATCTTAATCCTCGCACCGTGATAATTTTATAATTACTCTATTCAGCAAATGTGAACAATTTTAGTTACATATTACATCTGTTGAGTACATATCTTGCCCTCTTGCCAAATGAAATATGTTGTAAAGTAGTTGTTGATTTGATGACAGTGCTTTCTTGTTAGCAGAGAAGAGACAATTAAATAGTTCTTGAGTTTCAATGCGAGAATCACAGCTGTTAGAAAGACATTTTACATTCATTTTTGTACTAAGGAATCTGTCTTGTTCTCAAAGTATTTGTTGTTGATTGTTTGGTATTATGTCATTTTTGTTGCATCAAATTTCCAGTAACATTACCACAGTCCAAATTTCTGTTTAACACGCATACAATCATGAACCATGTATTGATGGTCGATTTTTACTTTTGTTAATTGTTTTATACAAAACCTTGGCATCATGTTGCCCCAGCTTATTGCTCAGTAAAAAGATTTATTTTTAATGTAACTGTAAGATGTTGGCATATTGTCACATACATATCGATATATTTTTCTGTATCAGCTCAAATAGCATCTAGTCTCTGGTGAAATACATATCTGACTGCTGTTGATGACTGTTGTTGACATGAAAACGGTGCCACTTTTATCCCATTTTTGGCATGACTATTTCTGCCTGGCATCGTGCATGCCTTCTTCATTTTAAAATTTTGCATGACTTTGCATCTCTCCAACATTGATGTTGTCATGATGCTGTTGTATCTGTTTTGAAATAACATTTATCTACTAACTCTAATCCATATTTTGGCAGTTTAAGTGCATTTAGAATCATTTAAGAAATGGTTAATCTTGTTGTGTTCCTCTACCTGTGAAATGATAATGGAGGCAGGAGGCTGTTCAGTGCATAATGCATCTTCACAGAAAAATCTTCATATCTGGAGGAAAGATAGGAAAGAAAAGGGGAAAATGTAACATCAGCAGTTGATTCTGATTTATGTGTACTGCAAATCTGAACCCAGTACTCATCGAGATGTGATTCAACAATATTGCTGCAGTACAGCCCACTATTTGAAACACTTCTAAGAGTGCAGTGATGTGTTGAAGACCTTAACTCAGCCTTTTGGAAGACACTCCATTAATTTTTATGTTTTGTACCTTTTTGGGTAAATGCCTTGATATATGGCTTCCTACATGCTGCAGTTTACAAACTTTTCATTCTGTGTGCAGCATATTTCTCTATCTCTGTCCCAGAACACGTGATAAATGGTTCCACTGCACCCGGGATTTTGCATGAAAACAAAGCAGGGAATACACTTCAGCTCCTCCAGATAATTGTAAAAGATCTATTGCCCATTTTCATGTGATGGTATAATTATCTGCTTGTAGTCCCTTGAAATAAGAATGGGCAAAGTTGGTATATTACTCACTGAAACTTTTTATGCATTTTATCTAGTGGCTCACTAGTAGTATAGACATTTATTGAATCTCATTATATGCTTTTACCATACTCTGTACTCATTTGCATTAAAATATTTGTAACTCATGAGCCCAGAAGACTTCACTTTTCCCATTATTTGGAACGTTTATTGCTGCGCAAAGGGTGGCTTGAATGCATGGTTGGATCAGAATGATCTAACCCAGCTCTGATGTCCCCAAATTGCCTTATTCACTGCCTCAATGTGACTGACAAAAGTCCAACCCCCAAAGTTTCCAGCTAATGAAGCCAGCATCAAGTGGCTCTGGCTGTGTGCTACCCTTGTGTAGTGGGTGTAATTAACGGGGAGGGGGGAAAAAAAAGCACTTAACATCTTAATTAAATGGTATTGCCTTTATTGGTAAGGTTGAAGCAGTAACAAAGGTAACGCTATGCAACAATGTCTAGGTGCGATGCTACTGTAACTCAAAGGAATAGAGGGGGCACAGGAATAAAAAGCCTAAACATGACTCCTCCAAACAATGTCCTCTCCCTCAGTTGGTAAATCATCATTGCAGTTCTAAGCTCCAATGAGCTTCCAGTTCCGTTCAACTACTGCTATATATATGTATGACATTTCATGCACTGGCAGACTACAGCATGCAGGGGTGGAATGTGAGGGAGATACTGAATAACTTAACGATACCTTGGAAAGGATTCATGCAATACATTGAGCACAGATGTTCATTTCATGCATTCATGATTCAGAATGGATTCCTTCAGTTGATCATGTGTGTGTGTAGGACTGTGTCGAAGATTGTAACGATAAGGTACTTGTTGTAAAATGTGCAAACAAGGTTGTTTCATGCATTTTCAGGTACCTGCACATTGTAATCAGCCCTACTCAACAAACAAGGTCTACTGCAACAGCAAAAATAATTTTCAGATCTTAGGTTTGCCACACTGTTGGTGAAGTGTCACAGTGACCATTCAAGGCTGTGCATGTGCCATCTCAACATCTTGGCACAATGTAGCAGTGAATTTATAAAATTCAAAGTGACACTCATCATTTTACTCTGCTCAATCATGGAATCCCACAGAGATATCACATATGCCTTGCAATGGAAAGTCTAACCTCATAAACAATAAATATAAAAGACTTGATAAGTTTTAAAGACAAAACCTGAGTCGTAAAAGAAAAAAAAAGTGAGCTCTTTTGTTTTGGAGTGATATGTATTGTTGAAAAACAACTTAGGAAAATCTGAGCAACCAAATTGCATCTGAACAAATTGGGTGAAGCATTCCATCAAAACAACAGAAAAAAAGACTACCTCATCCATTGTTTTCAGATGAGGAGCAGTGTAATTGTGACAAGCAAAATCATTCAAAAATCGCCTTGACTGATTAGATCTGCTAGTAATACATTCACGTGTACATCGTTCTAGCAATTACCAATACATGAAGAAGCACAGCCATGATGAGCAGTGAAGGTTCTAAGGGGGAATGAATGCTGTCAACAAAGTGGTCCAACACAACCAAGAAGATCTAGAAACAAGATAAGTATCACCAGCATGCAAGCATGAATGATGTGGAAAACAGTTGATAATAAATAGATACAAATATAGACATCCCGAAATTCAGCCAAGCATTAACAGTAATCAACAATAGAATGTAATTTTAACAAATGTTGGAGATATCACTGCTCCGTAAGAAAATCATGTACGAAGCCATCGGATGTTGTCTAAGTGTTATGCATTTGATTTGAAATGCAAAATAATAACAAAAGCATGTACAATTTAATCTGTCAACGTGGACAGTGACCACAGAGGAGGCAACATGCAAATCCTTCTTTGAGCAACAGTCCAGTTATGAAAGAAGAAAAAAATTGTAGACATCTACAGAAGCAGTATGATCAAGAAATACCACTTTGATGATCACAGGCTTGGCACAGGAGTGGCAGGCAGCAGAGATCTAGAGGAAAGCAGGCAGGCATCCCACTCCTACGTTGACCAAATAACAAAGAGCCTCGGGAATGAAAGTCTATATTTCAATAGTCTCAAGATTCACTGTGATGATGCTTTCCCTCCAGGAGCATGTATATATATATCCAAGCACTGGCACCTACACTACCTTGCGCTATGTACATTCCTTTTCAAAAATCATGAAGCAACATTTCAGTAACAGCCAGAATCACCTCATCAGAGGAAAAAGTCCAATTCACGGGAATTGACAAGAGGTCTATTCACACCCCTAGGTAGGTTATCTCACAAGATACTTCAGTTGAACCCACAAGTACAGGGTAAAGCAACAAAGGACGAGCAGGATTAACAGCATCCAAGAAGACAGTCTTGTAAGACTGAAAACAGGCCCATCTCCACATGGCCAACACAGGTCCATCTGGGAACAGATGATGTGAGGTGAGCAAAGAAGGGCAGCAAGGGCATACATGTGTGCATGCAGGCAATGAGGCACTTCTCGGCAAACAGCCAAACAAGGCAGAAAGTGAAGGCATGGAATGAAAATGTGGTGGGGGGGGGGGGGATGGAGGGAACGCAGCTCGCAGCTGTCTCACTCTAAATGATCAACTTTCTGCACACAGCCACTGGAGCATGATCAAGTGAGAACATGGAGAACAAGGAAGATGACCACAGTGAAATGCAGGCAAGTGCCCATGGAATGTGATGACGATAGATACTGAAGAGTAATACTGCAACAGAAAAGGCCTCCATAAAAATCAGCATGCAAAGAGTGTCCACAAACTGCCAGGTACCGATTACCAGGTGTGTGGAGAGTGCCATTTGTTTTTTCCTCCATGACTTCTGTTTCAATTTGTAAATGTGGACTTACCACTGCACTTTAGACATCACTCTAACACAAACAATTTGAATTGTCTAAAAAGAACACAGATGTCTTTAGTTTTTCTTTTGAATAAAATAATATTATAATCAATTTCTGCTTTGATTTAGCTTCTTTTGTTGGAAATTAACAAATCTTTGTTCACCGGTTCAGTGCATCTACACTACAAAAAAAAACTAACTTGAATGACAACTTTCAATTAGCCATTTTGATCAGACTTGAGAGAATTAAAAACAACAACAATCTCAAGATCTTTGAACCAGCCAACAAAGAAGAATATGTAAACTCCAAATATTCAACAACATAGACTATCACTCAGTGAAGTGGAAAGGACTCTGCTGAGAGACTACTTATTGACCATATGTTGAGCAGAACTGCATAGAAACTTAGTCTCCTCAGTGTAACATTGAAATCCTTAAGTTCATACAGGCATGCCATAAAGGTAGCATACTAGGTACAAGTCTATGCCTCAAGAACTCCAAATGTTCATCATGAAGTGGTGACTCACAGAAAGAAAAGTAAAGAGCACCATTCTATCAATTTTCTGACACTGTGCACAGTTTAGCAACTTTGCACCCTAAGTGTACATGATGAGACAGTGATGAGATTACCAAGACCAACTCAAGCTTTTGACCACAATTCTCAATGTCCAAATTTCTTGCCACACAGATGGAAACCATAAATTCTTCTCTAAGGTTTGTATTGTGACAGAGCATCCCACTAAATCTGCAATGGGAACTGTAGTAAGTTTCTATCATCCAACAGCAACCAGTTGAGGTTTCATACAGCATTCCCAAGTGATTTCCAGGGAAAATTCCAGGCTTCCACTTCTGGCCTATCCTCAACTTCTATTGACTTTCCACTTGGAGTGCTCCAGCCACTGGGATGCAGAGACAATTCATCAGTTGGCCAAGACAGCCGTCTCTGCATTGCCAGGTCAGTAACTCCTGAGCACCAATGGCCACAGTGAAAGAGGTTTTCAGAAGCCGTACAGAGCAAGCTCCAGGCCAGGCTCTGGAGACATCTTGAGTCCACACAGGAAGGTTGGCAAGCATTTCATTGGCACCTCTGTTGCAATACTGGGTAGTGTGCAAGGCAAGATGAGATATGAAGTGGATGTGACCACGTAACACTTTCACTATTTCAGGGGTGCTGATGTCGGTCAGTGCACTTTTCTACAGCAAATTATGACGCAAGAATAATTAAACAAGCCTTCCAAACAAGACCAATGTGTACAGAGAGCTACTGCATGATTGTTAAAAGCTCACAACTGCCACATCTAAAGCAAGAAATGCAAGTGCATGACCAAGTAGATAAGACCCATAGGTTAGTTATGGGTCCCTGTGTCGGCAATCACATGACAGATTGCATAGATCAAAGTAGCCCGTGGCAATTTGCACACAATCTCATACACCTAGGAAAATGGTGGTTCAAGCAATGATGCGAATGATTCAGGGTGCTAAAATTTCAGACTCACGAGGAAAACTCAACCAGACATTAAAATGCATTGCTGATTAGTAGAGATGATTAAAATACTGGAAAGAAAAAAACAAAAAACCTATCAATACATATCAACACCTCTACTTCTGTTTAGCAGATGACCATAATCATCCGCAGAACAGGGACTACAAATTTCAACTGTAAGCCAGCTGAACTAAATGTGAAGGTTCAACAGTCTCATCCCAATGCAGATATGCAGCTCCCATAATTCAGTCGTATCACACCACGAAGATGTTTCACTGGATGGATTATCTTGCATATCTTGGCACATCCCCTGTAACCATGAACACATTTTAAAAAACATTTAACAACATCTGGACTCCCCCAAACCCCAATGAAAACCTGATTAGTCCATTGAAACTAACCAGCCTGTTCTAAGGGACGAGTCTAGTCCATGGTATCTTGATTCGATGCGACGCTCTCCACATTACTTCTTCAATGCTTTTATTATGCAGTTACTCAAACAATTAATGAAAAGTACTTCATTCATCATGAAGAACAAAGAATTTTATGAGAACACAGTTGGACTTCTGAATACAGAGTGAAAAATCTTGCTCCTTCTTTAACATATTTTGTAGCACAAAAGGTTCTGGATTAATGTTACACAGACTAGTGTGGGAAAGCATCGAGCTTGGCAGAGACCAGCTTTATATGTGCACCCTGGCAGCAGACTGTTATTACAGGATATCATGGACTTGCTCGATGGCACTCATCACATCATAAGTCAATGGATGACAGACAACTTTTCACTCATTCTTCCTCTTCATGGATAGGCATCATAGTGTTGATGGCCAGCAGGTGATGTCCTTCTCTGTTGACTGGTGTACTTCTTCTGTTGGAAACTCTCCAGAACACAGCATGTCTGGCTCTTGCAACATAGCTCTCCAACTCTCCCTTTCTCCCTTCACGGGGTTTTTGAGTTGCAAATGCGACACTCTTGAGCCACACAAGGAATCAATGAAAAACAGAGCAGATAAGCAAAGATGTACATCCCTTCTAAAACAAGTTCTAAACAATCCCAACTATCCAGAATACCTTGATTTCTTTCTGTGATCCTTTGTAAAAAACAATTATCAGCTTATTTCCCTCCCTAGCCCAGTCCTTTAGCAACCTGCCACATTATAACTTTTCCTTTCCTAACATGGTAACAAAACCCATACGGGTGGTCTCAATAAATGCAAATTCAAGGGAACATTCTGGAAAAAGTCAGTCACAATCACAATCCAAGTTGGAGTTCACCCACAGATGTCAGAGCTGGTTCTCCAGTCAAGCCAAGAATTCAACTCTGAAGACAGCTTCATAGAACACTGCCTTCTGATTTCTTTATTGCCCTCAGCCAAGTTTGTGTCAATCACCGTCTTGCGAGGTGAGACCTAAGAACTGGCATCAAATTAAAACTGGATGGAGGTTGGTCTTATAGAACATATCATGCTGTTTTCTTCATATTCATCAGTCCAGGCGATGTAGTTGACCAACTCAGAAAGTTCACAGATGGGGGAAAGGGGGAGAGGCTTGAAGATCAGCAAAGTCCAAGTCCTCTAGTCATAGTCATCCAGATTGGGGTTGGCCAGGGAGCGGATGATGGTCTTGGTGAGGGAGGCAGCCGCCAGTGCAGCATAGGGCTGCCACTCTTTCCCCTTGCTTCCATCCATGTAGTCAGCCACTCCTCGAACGAACAAGAAGCTGTCCTTGCGGTTGCCCACAATGGACTCCAGCACCTGGTCAAACTCGCTGTCGAAGCCAATGATGTTGTAGCGGGTGGCAAAGTCCAGGCGGGAGGTGTCGTTCCTCATGACAGGACGCCCAGCTCCGAAGACACCCAGGTGCAGGCGAGGGGTGTTGTGACGCAGGACTGCCCCGGGAGGCGGCTCGGGATGCTGGACCTCGATGACCTGGTTGTCGCCAATGCCCATGTAGAGGCGGTCCGTGCTGGCATCGGGACGCTTGAAGCTCGATTCCTGGGCGTGCAGCATTTCCTGGCCCTCCTCAATGTACTTCTCCCATGGAGCAAAGTCAGGGTTGGCTTCTACAGTGGACCGAAGTTTCTCGGCAATTTTCTGCAGATCCAGTTCCCTGGGCGAAAAGGTTTTGAGGTTGTAGTGGATGTTCATCTCCTTGTCCTGCAGGATCTTGTCGCAGTAGTAGTACATGTGACCCTCCTTGTTGCACTTGGAGATGATGACATCACCCAGGCGCACGTGCTTGTAGTAGTCTGTGTAGTGGGGCACGCCACCAGCCACGCCCACGACAAAAACATGCTCGATGTTCTGGAAAGTACCTGCCCAAGCAAAACATGATGGTAAGTTGTACATTCTGGGCTCTAGAGTCAGCAATATCAACAGCAAGGATTCAGATTGAAGTACCTCCTATAAGAATTACACTTGCAAAGACTGCAATATTTTTGTAAAGGCTGAATTAAATTATTCTCAGATCAAAAGTGTCATGGTGGTCTTTATTCATTGTTTCTCTTGGATGAGTTTATACACTTTTCTGTTCCAGGGTAGGTCATAATTCCATTGGATCTCTGCCTTCCGTCTTTTGTCAGTCTAGGTCTCCATCTCTTCATGCATCCTCCACTGACTTTCTTGAATATCAATACAAATGAAGCACTTTCTCATGTTCATATTCCGGAGTGCCATTCCACACTTCACGCCTTCTTCCCTTTCAATTTGTAAGCCCAGTATAAAGTTTCTCATTCGTTCTTCAGTCCAATTTTGAAACGTTTAATAATCCACCCACTCAACTTATCATTCCATCCATCCATTCATCTCTCTGTCCTTCCTGTCTGCAATCGATACATTTCCCAAAGACAGATGCAACTCTATCTGCTCACCAAGGAGTCTGGTGGTGGTGTTGCCAGAGGAGATCTGGGCAGCGCGGAAGTGACCGATGGCTGGCAGCTTGGTGGAGACCACTTTGTGCTCCCCAATGTAGCCAATGGTGTACACATTGGACTCGCCTGCACATTGGAAAGGCGTTGTGAATGATGATTTGAAACATGAAAAGAGACACCCTGATGACATAATTATGCACCTGCCTCTTCATGTACATCCTCTTCATATTTGTACAATTCTATTCAGTATCTACCTTAATAAATGTGACCAATCAATGTTATGAATTTTCTAAAGTTCATACTTTGAACCACGAATTACCTTTCATTGATAGGAGTCCACAGCTTCCTTGTGCATTTCCAGTTATTCCTTCAATAATAGGGGTCATGTTTAAACAAAATAAATCTATCCATTTCAAAATTCTAGCAAATGTTCATCTTTGAATGAACTTCCCCAAAAGCAATTTCTCATACATTTTATTTCTCTCTTCTCCTCCTCCTCCCCCCCCCCCCCCCCCCCCCCCCCTCTCTAGTAGAGGATCTGACCATCCCAATTTCTAAACTCCTTAGAGGCACCAACTCCAACTTCACATGGACAATGAATCATTTTGCCTGCCCAAGACAGCATTCTTTCATTGAATTCTCATTCCCAGAGCAGGTGCAACATGGAGAGGTGGCCTACCTTCAGAGCAGGTGCAACATGGAGAGGTGGCCTACCTTCAGAGCAGGTGCAACATGGAGAGGTGGCCTACCTTCAGAGCAGGTGCAACATGGAGAGGTGGCCTACCTTCAGAGCAGGTGCAACATGGAGAGGTGGCCTACCTTCAGTCTTGAACTTGACATAGGTAGTTTTGTTCTCCATCATGGCATCCACAGCCAGCTTCTCAGAGTAGAGGGCCGTGATGATGGCGATGGAGGGCTGCTGGTTGACAGCAATGGTGGGCATCTGCTTCACCATCTGCACCTCTGTAGAGCGACACACTCGGCAAAGTTAGATGCTACACAGATCTGTACAACATCTATATAACATAAGCTGTGGTTATTCCATGAATTGAAATATTGAGGATATGTGCAGCATTCTTAGAGAAATCAGACCCTGGTTGCAGATGTCTAAAGTTCTTGTTACTCTCTTTAGCATAGCCAATACTGAAAGTGAAAAATTACATATCACATCTTTGTTTCACTCTCTACCAAAAGTACAAACACACACACATATACCCTTCTCTCCTCTGTAACACACACACACACACACACACTCACACACACTAACACACACACACACACACACACACACAGACACACACACACACACACACACACTCACTCACTCACTCCTATGCTGGCACTCATTGGGCGAGTTTGTTAGGTAAGTGGCTCGCCTCGATAACTAGTCGAGGGAGAGCGAAACGCACCTACGGCTAATGAGCGAGAAACGTAGGCAACGCCAAGCCCTTGAGATTCTCTTGAAATTCTACGCCTTACAAATGCGCCCATTGACACACTTGCCCCTGTGCATGTAAATACATAATGTACACACTTTCACAAACATATACTAAGGCACAAGACGTACTATAACTCTCTGAAAACAAGCACATGTCAAATTTGTCTATGTTTGCTGCAAGCTAACAAGCCAGCCAACAACAAAACATACATCAGGCCACATGCCCCCCCTCCCCCCATACCTGTCTTGTCATCCAGGACATGGCGGACAAAGCCTCCATGCTCCATCTCCCTCACCAGCTCCTTGCTCCGCATCTCGTCCAGAATCTGCAGCACCAGCCTCTCCTCCGCCGCAGTGATCCTGAGGGAAGGTAAACCACAGATTTGAAAGCATATATCAGGACGCTATACAATCATAATCAGTTTCATGAGTTATTGTACTCTGTCATCCATCTATGCTCTCTCCATTTGCACACTATGTGCTGAATCAAGAATTCTGGTACACTGATTTGGCTGTCAGACCTGCCAACCCACCATCATGCCAAAGAGTAGCATCCAGAACTATTTGGAGTAGCATTGAAGGAATAGGCGTAGCGGGGGTGGGGGGTGGGAGGTGGGGAGAGATAAAGCTGTGAGGTTGGCGCGATAAGCTGACCCGGTGGCGTGAAAGCGGGGGGGGGGGGGGGGGGGGGAGATAAGGCTGTGAAGGCGGCGCGATAAGCTGCACTGGCGGCGTGAAAGTGGGGGGGGGGGGGGGGGGGGGGGGGGAGATTCTCCATCGCGGTCAAAAGTTCAAGCACGCGGGAAAACCGTAGTTTTTATGGACAAGCGTAGCAGCGTAGCAAGCATGTCGAAAGCGTAGCATGCTACACCTAAAGCGTAGCATTTGGGAGGTCTGGGCTGTACATACTCCAGATGGCACATTCTGGTTAAGCCTCTCTTTCCCAACCACAGATGAAGCCATGATCGGAGAATTAATGTTCTTGGAGTGGGTCTATTAATAGTATACTCATCCAAGTTCACATGATTTGAGGATCACATGACCAGCATATACGACTGCTAATAGCTATGGCCTTTGTTTACATTTGGGCAAAGTATTATTGATTTTGAAGCAGTTTTTTTCCCCATTTTGCACTGAATGAACTGATGTAATGTGTCCAAATGCCAGCTACATGCTCTATAATGGATGAAGAAGATGGATTTTAGTTTGATGTATCAGGAAAATGTGACATCAACAACTACCAGAGCAAAGATGGGCGAGGGCACATGCGATAAATGATCCTGCCATTGAAAATAACTATCGGACAGTAAACAAGAATAGGTGACTGATCACCTGAGTACACCAAGAGAAAATGGGTGTGGTCATGTTGAGGCGAGTCTTACAGGCCTTTGAGCAAGAGGCAGGCAGTGAGTTCAAATGCTACAAGTCACAGTGATAGCACATTCAACAAGGACATTCCAGAGGACTATTTCCCAGTACCTCTGCCAGCATGAACCTCCTCAGATTTGGTGTGTGTGTGTGTGTGTGTGTGTGTGTGTGTGTGTGTGTGTGTGTGTGTGTGTGTGTGTGTGAAATATACATTGTTTGGGTGAAATTCTAGTTTTTACCTTAGACACTTTGTTATAACAAACCTACAGGGAGTGTATGTTATATGCACAGAATTGTTTCTGATTCATTTTGCCCTTATTTCGGGTTTTTTGGTTCTCCTTAGGTTAAAAAAATTATCACAAAATCAAAGTTATTCCCCATTAATGATGAGTTATCTGCCCTTGATGACCCTAGCATTGTTTTAGTTGGATTTTCCAATCATTCTTTAAAATATAAAAAATACTTGGATATTCATGTAGACTATTTTTATCCTTCTAAACACATCTTTTTCCCTCCAAAAAGTGTATAATAGTTGTGGTAGTCAAAGGCTTAAAGCTGCTCATCTTTAGAATGCTTTAGATGACCTTCTCACATTATACATACAGAAACAATTAGACTTACTGGCAAGCAATTTGTCTTACTGAAAATGTTCATATTTCTCTACAGCTTAGTCCCAAGTAGCCTTAAAACATCCTTGAAAGCATGCCACAGTTTCTGGAGATCAGCACTTAGAAAGAAAATCAAATTAGAGCAGAAACCCAACACTTCGCAGATCAACATTTGCTTGCCCTGGCAGCTCCCATCCCAGTGCTCTCCCCTTGATGATTTCAAAGCTGACCCGAAGCCTCTACTGGGTTATTGATAGCCTCTTTTATGAGAGGTAAAGATGGTCCAGTAAGCTAAGGCGTTGGACTTGGCAGCAAGGCACTGTCATGGTTCTATCCCAGGGGTGAGAGAGATGGGAAAAAAGTAAAAAAACAAACATCTTGACTATTAAGTCATCTGTGAAAATGGTGCACTCCTGCATGCAATCACTGGGACAGCCAAGGTCTGGCTTTGTCCACCACAGGCTCTGAGCACAGCAGATAAAATGGCGCACTCCTGCACGCAATCACTGGGACACAGCCATGGTCTGCCTTTGTCCACCACAGGCTCTGAGCACAGCAGATAAAATGGCGCACTCCTGCACGCAATCACTGGGACACAGCCAAGGACTGCCTTTGTCCACCACAGGCTCTGAACACAGCAGATAAAATGGTGCACTCCTGCACGCAATCACTGGGTCACAGCCATGGTCTGCCTTTGTCCACCACAGGCTCTGAGCACAGCAGATAAAATGGTGCACTCCTGCACGCAATCACTGGGTCACAGCCATGGTCTGCCTTTGTCCACCACAGGCTCTGAGCACAGCAGATAAAATGGTGCACTCCTGCACGCAATCACTGGGTCACAGCCATGGTCTGCCTTTGTCCACCACAGGCTCTGAGCACAGCAGATAAAATGGTGCACTCCTGCACGCAATCACTGGGGCACAGCCAAGGCTTTGTCCACCACAGGCTCCGAGCACAGCAGATAAAATGGTGCACTCCTGCACGCAATCACTGGGTCACAGCCAAGGTCTGCCTTTGTCCACCACAGGCTCCGAGCACAGCAGATTGGGCTGCAATCCCTCATCTCCCGTGCTACCAGCACCTTCACTGAAATGGATGGATCATCTTGCATGCATGCATGTGCCTGCATGTGTGTGCACTGAAAGGAGGTGGTGCCGTACCTGACCATGTCCTCCACAGACAGCACGTTGGGGTAGGCAGACTCCAGCACTGTCAGCAGCTTCTCCCGAGCAATCTCCTCCTTGCTCCTCATGTCCACCTTGTTTATTCCTGCAACAAAGCCAGCAGTCCTCATTCTACTGCCCACCAAGCCTTTTCCACTCGCCTCACTCCACCTGAAAACGTCGTCCACTTCACAACCATTTCTTCTCCTGATCACTTATCATCCACTTTGCAAAGCCTTGCCTGGAAGTGATGCACAGATGCTCCTTATGTAGACAAGCTTAAAATGAAAATCAGCACTGTTAAAAGACACAAATCATCCTTTTACACAAGTCCAATGATTAATTATGTCCAGAATCTCTCATGTTAGTTGGGGTGAGGATATTATGCGGAAGTATTTAACTTAACCTTCAACTCAGTCAAATTTGTTAGATTTGCTTATTATTTTCTGCACAAGTATTTATCCAAGTTCTTTGATATCATTCAACTCTTCATTAATGCATTCAATTTTCAAGGAAAAACTACATTTGAAATATGTGTATGTTTCATTACTGTCTGATTCCACGAGAGGAAAATGGTCTACACACTGCGCAACATGCTGCAAAACTGCACAGTCACAACACAAAAGCCTTCAGCCCTGCCACACAGGTGCACAGCCACATACAGACTTCATGGAAACACAGGGTACCCATGAGAGCCAGAGCATGTGTACAACATCATCACACTGTAGGCATGTGTGCCAGATGCGTGATGCACACCAAATGTGCTATGCCCAACATGGGCTCTCTGCTAGGGGACATGCATGAAAAACAAGGCACATACAGGCCAGACACCATGTCACCCATGCAGGACACCAAACAGCATAGAGTCTCCCTTTCACCACACACACACATCCAGTAGCTACTACATGTACAAAGGACATGCTGCTGCTGATTCCTATAACCTACAAACACAACTTGATGATGGACATCTGTAATTCATTGCCCATCCCCTCTGTATTTCCTTACTCTAATATCAGTGCTTCTCTTTCACTTCAATTCCTCCCCCCCATACCTTCACACCGGTCTCACAAGATTAGCACATTGCCTGAGCTGCTTGATTGATGCCCCAATCAGCTGGAACCCCTGGCTGCTGGGCTGTTGGGGCCTGCTCCAGTAGCTCAGCCAGGGGCGGCCCCAAGCAGCCGAAGAGGCCACTGGGGGCTTCTGGACGGGACGTTGCATTACTTGTTTTGCATCCCCCAAAGAATGGATTCAATGCAAACTGATTTTCATCATCATTTCAAAGCAAATTACTGACAAGTTTTCAATTTTCCAAAACCAAGATCCAAACTTATAAAAGCTTTTACCATTTCATTACTAGCATTAAAATGTGTCCATCTTCAAGAGCATAATCATGAGAAATAAAACGACTATACTACTTTCCATCCACAAATGAGACAAACAAGAAATACAAATAAAGGGGGCTAATTAGAAAACAAGCATGCATCAAAAGCCAAACTCAGGCATCAAGTATGCACACACACTCTAACTTCTTAGCAGCTCAACTCTTTCTGCTCCAAAACTTTTCCTTCCCGAGTGAAATGTGTTGTTGCAGCAGTTCTGATTCTCACCAGGTTAGTAACACAACAATCATTAAAAAGAAATGGGGGAACTAAAGACTAAAAAACACACTTCTTTCAAACAAACATTTTTGAATATGGATTGCAGAGAGAGAAAAACTTCACACAAATTTGAAAGTAATGATTGTTCTTTCCTATTCATGATGAATAATGGCAGTGTCTCTTTTATGTTTTTAAAGATATCAGCATTCCAGGTAGTTGCCCAATAAATAAATAATATAGTCATTTCATTATCAAAATATGTGTTTGAAAAGTAAAAAAAGCTTCAAACTGTTGTTATTCTTTCAAAGAATCCAAGGTTAACTTTACCTCATTTCAGTCTCTTAATACACATATGGTAGCAGGAACTGGGGGGGGGGGGGGGGGGGGGGGGGGGGGGGGAAGGGGGAGAAGAGGGAGGTATAATTTCCACAGAATAATCAAGAACTAGTGACAGAAACATATCAGTAAATAAATTCATTCCATGAGGGGAACAAAAAGAGAATATACACATCAACTTTTAAAAAAAGGGGTGAAAACAACAAAACAAAACTACTCCTCAAAGGAACGGGCAAGCCACCACAGAGATCAACAGAGGACAACTGAGGGGTGTGTGCAGATGCAAAATACCAAACATAAAACCACCACAAACCAGCAGTCCAAGTTGCCGTTGAAAGGGCTACTTACCCATTCCATCTATGCCCTCTAGGTGAGCAAGAGAAACAAGAAGAAATGGGTTTGAGGAAAGAGAAATGGAAACAACAGGTAGCACATTCCAATGGAGGGGCTTCCAAAAATTCTTAAATCACATTCCCAATGAAAACAAATAAAATTATTTGTGTCGGTCAAGAAGCATAATGCTTCGGGCAAATGAAGGTGAAGACAATGTAAGAGCCATTTCAGTAAATAAATAATCGTACAAAAACCACATGACAAATTTTGATATTTTTAATGGGTTTTGTGTGTCTGTGTGTGTACATGCATGTCTGTGCATTTGTGCATGTGTCTGGGTGGGCATATGCATGCACTTGTCTATCTGAAAACATCACGCATACTCAAGAATTAAAATGTTAAAATGTAAGGTGGGGCAAGCATCGTCCAGTGAGAATGATCAGGTGGAATTGAGAATGATGAAAGATCACTAGTACAATTTAGGATGAGCTAGTACATGTAGTATTTAAACAAGGGAGAGATTACAAGTTCTTTTTAATTTTTAAGCACACTTGTACAAATATAAACTGCATGTAGTACTGATGATAAAATAACATAAAAATGTCAACAGCAACATTAAAATTATGAGAGAAAAACTCTACCAAATTTTGAAAACCAGGATGACACAATGGCAGGAGACAATGCCATGCCAAGTCCAACACCATGCCAGGGTGACTGTGTGCTCTCTATATAACAACAAGTGCCGGGATGATGTGAATGTCTTGGAAAACACACACACCTACTTGACCCAACCAAGATGCTTCAGGAACAGGACATCAGCTACTGAGTAATCCAATGGTACCTGTGCTTAACAATCTCATCACTACTTAAAGCTTCGATGGGGAACTTAAAATAATTCCTTGTGGTTTTTTAATGCAAAGCATCCAGATACTGGTGGCAAAATGCACAATCCAAAACTTCAAGCATCAGCAACAATACCACAGTTCAGAGTACAACAAAATTAACATGAAAGATCTCAGTGTATACTTACATGGAAGCTAAAACATCAGACAAAGAGAAATTGTCAAGAGTTTTATATAGCGAACCTTTAGCAGAAAATTATTTTTAAATGTCAGTGCTTCGTGGTAGGCACAAGTCCAACACTCTGAAATTCCAAAGATGCTCTTCTATCTGTCCTTGATATTTATATTCAGAAACCTTAAAGGTAAAGGCAGTGACAGATCTGAGGAAAGTGATGTGATCTCACAGGTAGACTAATTTCAGTGATCTCACAGGTAGACTAATTTCATCCACAGTGTCTGACTACTTTTCCATTTGCAATGGATTGAAGGCAAGCTGTGGAAATGAAACTACAATTTCTCGGCATGAAAGAAGTACTAATAACAATGATAACACAAAACGGAGTGCATGCAAAACAAACCCCAGAGCAGAACTTCTGCCAGTTCAAAACCACTTCAGCAAAGTTTCCAGTAAATCTCCACAAGCACCTCTTCTTAAGAAAAATTGATCATAACCTTTTCCCTTTTGCTCATTTTTTTAATCTATTGAGGCAAACAATGAATAACCTTTGTCAGACAACTGCTATGATCTGTATTTCACAAATATTTCATGCATGAAAACTTTCTCGAGTTGTTATCAGCTCTCAGAATGAATCTCAGCTTTGCAAAGATCCCATAACTGAATTTCGTTTTTCCCAAGTCACTTAAAAAAGGAGCAGCAATTAATCCAAGACAAAGGTTCATTTAACAAGATCTTATACAGCCAAACGACTTTTTGTGCACAATCATTTGTGAAAGAAGCAGAAGTTCTTGATCTGTGATTCATCCCTCAAACAGTGAACAACAGTCTGCAACAAACCAACCGGGGTTCTCACTAGGGGTTGGGGGCTCTGAACATCAAAACCAGGAACCAATAACAGGTGGCTGCAGCAAGGCTAGTCTCAACACTCAACACTAAGTGCAGATAGCAGGGACCAGATCAGCCATCCCACTGCTGTGCGCGGGAGGCGTGTGTGTTGATTTCTTCCCCCAATCAAAACCAACAAACAGCTGGGAGCACCTGGTGTACACATGCAAACAACACACCAGCGTGTACACCTACCCCACTGATCCAGCGACATCATATGCTCTTCAGCCACACGGAGAGACAAGAATGACAAAATGTATGCATTATAAAGGTGACAGGAAAAGTCTTCAGTGTAAAGTTAGTACAGATATTACAAGAACTGAGATAGATATTGGAGAAACTATTTGAAAGAGTGAGAATGTAACAAGATCTCTGCAAAAAGTAGTGTTAGCTTCTCCCTCTTTATTCCAAACAACATCATCAAAAGTTGATAGTACTAAAAAAACGCAGCATTTCACAATCCAAAGCCATAAAATGCCCTCTCTACACCTTGAGATTTTTTATTCTTATCTTTAACTTGAACAACATTTCCAGGAGAAACAGTTCCTCTAACACAAGGACAAATAAAGGTGAAATACAGGTGGGTTGTACAGGAAGAATGGCATGATGAGAGTACTGGAACTGAAGTGGAGCAAGTAAGAAGGCCAGTTAAAGGAGATACAGGGTGTAGAGTGGGAAGGAGGGGGGAGCCGGGGAATAAGAAGGAAAAGTGCTTGTGTGTGTGCATGTGTGTGTGTGCATTTGTTTGTGTGCATGTGCATGTGTGTGTTTGTGCATATGTGTGTGTGTGTGTGCATGTGTCCAGGAAGGAGAGATGAGGGATACGGGTGGGGGTGGTAGGGGTGGGAATGGGGTGAGAGAGATAGTCACCTGGACTAAGGGGTGCCTCAGCCTCCTCTAGGGTGCGGATCTCCAGGTCCACTTTCCTGGCCAGCTTGTACTTTTCCCCTTGCATCTGCTTCATGCACTTCTTGATGAAGCCCACATAGTCTGGTGGTCAAATGGCACACCGATGGGTCAACTTCTTCTACACGGACAGCAGTAATACAGTTGTTACACTTTTCATCTGCATACAGAGCTGCCAACCCACCATCATGCCAAAGAAGTAGCATCCAGAGCTTTTTGGAGTAGCATTTAAGAAATAGGCGTAGCACACACGCAGAAGAAGGAAAATGCCAATGTTTGCGCAGGCGCAAAGCGCTGAACCGCCGGCGGGAAGGGGGGGGGGGGGGGGGGGGGAGAGAGAGATTGGCTGCGAAGGCGCTGAGCGCTGGTCCGACGGCGTGAAGGGGGGGGGGGGGGTGTTTCTATGTGACAGTCAAAAGTTCAGTTCGAGGCTTTGAAAAATCGTAGTTTTTCCCGCACGATCGTAGCAAGCATGTCAAAATCATAGCATGCTACGCCTCAATCATAGCACTTGGCAGCTCTGTGCATATATTATATACAGCCTGAGCATTATTTCAGATAACCCATCCATAGCCATAACCTGCTTACATTGTCTGAAAATTGGTAATGAAGTGGTAACTTTAATTTGTCGACCGTTGGCAAAATTATAGGTAATTAAGTCTGATCTGTGTGGACGTCTATCATCATCATCATCATCATCATTACCATCAGTATTATTTTCTTCATCACTTTTATGAAATGATATATTTTTTAACAACTGAGTTCTGTGAGTTAATAACTATGAAAAGTAAGCTTTCTGACCTCTGGGGAAGTTCTCAGGCCGGACCAGCTCCTTGAAGAACTCATAAGCAGTGGTCACCTGGTTGAAGTAGTCTGTGCCCTCCCTGAACCAGAACTTCAGCTTCCTGCTTTCCTGAAAGTCCACCACACAGGGTCTGACTGGCGAGTGAGAGCAAGCAAAACTCCTACTGGAATAGTTACCATTAAGTCCATCTTTGAAGCATGCCACAGCTTGTGTTCAACATTACCAGGAAAATAAGAATGGATCCTCCTAAATCTATCCAGGTTTCGTCAGCTATGCCACAAAATTATAATCAAATGAGCAAGAATGTATCAGAAATAAAACATGAAGGGAGGCCTCTTTATTGTTACAATCTCATAGCTGTTTGGTCAGTTCACTACAAAAGCCTGGCAAGACAATACCAGTATGCCATTCCGTGTTAATAGAATCTTCATTTCATGACCTTGACAGAATGACAATGGTCAACGTCTTGAGAGGAGAAATTTTCAAACAAATGACAGATTTAGAATGGCACAGGGACAGGCAAAAACAAAACACACACACACTCTCTCTCTCTCTCTCTCTCTCTCTCTCTCTCTCTTTCCACAAAAATATGCCCAGTTAGAGGTTTTCTACTCCATCAGCTCGGCCACAGTCCCTGCAGAACAAATCAATAAACAAGGCAGTGGTGAAGCAACAGACAGCCACAGCCCAGACTACACATCCTTGTGTATGTGCCACTTACCACATAGTGCTGGTTCATCTTCTGATCCACAAGGAAACACATGAAGCCAAGCTGCAGGTTGGGTGTCTGGTCTTCCTCCAACTCATCTGTTCACAGACACAAGTCCCTTCAGTATCACCCCTTGAATGGATGTTGTGCACAAAGCCTCACAAGTCACATTCCTTGTCTAACAGTATAAATGATTATCAGTCAGTCCTGAGCAGATGGATGGATGGATGGATGGATGGATGGATGGATGGATGGATGGATGGATGGATGGATGGATGGATGGATGGATGGATGGATGGATGGATGGATGGATGGTTGGTTGGATGCATGGATACATGGATGCATGGATTGATGGATGCATGGATGGATGGATACATGGATGGATGGATGGACAGACAGACAGACAGACAGACAGACAGACAGACAGACAGACAGACACACACACACACACACACACACATGCACACAGGTGCACACACACACACACACACAGAAACACACACACACAGAAAACACACACACACACACACACACACACACACACAGCATAGACAAACAAGATCAACAGCTAGACCATTCTGTGAACCCGAGTCAGTAGTGACTCTGGCGCAGTTCACAATGAATGCGTAATAGACTTGACCCTTCGCATTATAGCATTGCGCCAAAAACAGTTTGTTCTGATACTTATTTTCCCCACTTTTTACAGAAATCATTCAGATGTCAAAACTTGTTTCCATTTTAACACAAACATTTTTTATTATTGAACATATGTACGCTTGCTAGTTATGTCAGTGTATCTTGAAAACAGGAGGCCGGTGTTGGACTCGTAGGCGAGTAGAAAAGAAGTAATGTCACTATGTCAGTGTATGTCAGGGAGCAGAGGGTTATTCCACAAGCCTCTCGAGTGACCTCGTCATGCATATATTCCTGATGGAATCGTTCCATCACATGACATAAACTGTGCTAGAGACTCTTTCTCCAGCAGGCAAAGTCTCTAGTGGACTAGAATGCAACTAGACAGACCTCTGTGAGTGTAAAGCTCCACCAAGGAAACGAACATTTCAATTTCATGGCTTGTATAAGTCATTCATGCAGATGTTCTGCAAGCCAGGCCTGACACTATGAAGTTTTCCCACATACTGTACCAGTAGACAAACCAGTGATATATGACCTTTTGACCTCGAAAAGAGATTTTGCAAAAATCTTACCCACACGTGACTGCCTGCTCCGCCAATCCGAATGCTTTAGACACAGGCAGGAAGCACGTCAGCAAAGGGGAGGTAACTCCCCCTGCCACGTGATCGCTCTTGTCTATATATAAGCCTGAGCAGGCAGCACGCCGTTCTCTTTGACATTTTTCGAAACTGCTGTCGCGTTTCGCTTGCACGTGGATTACTCGTGCATTGGATTATCCTCGCCTACTTGTGTAGTGTAGAGTTTGCAGTTTCCCTTCACTGGAGTTTAAGGGAAGTTTGCGGCTTGCCGCTTTGCTTGCGTCTGTTTTTGACGTTTTCGTTTGGCGTGGTCGCTTTGTTTTGTTTTGAGTGCACGCGCTGGAGGCTTTGGTTGCTTTGGTGCGTCGCTACTCGTTTTCTTTCAGTGATAGCGACGACTTGCTGTTTGCTTGTTTGCTTGTCTTCGCTTGTCACTGTGTTGTTCGCCTTTCTCGGCGTACGGGAGGTTTTTGCGTCCCGTGCGCAGTAATGGCGTCTCGCTTCCACGTGCCTCTTCCGTCTTTCCCGCCTCGGTAAGATGGACGGATAGAGGCGTGCACTGTTGCGTTAGTTTGAACGCTTGTGTGTGTGTTTGGGACTTGGGCGCTTGGACGTTTCGTGCAAGCGCTAGTTCTCGGGTGGTTGGCGAGTAGTTGCTCGTCTTGGAGCGACGATAGGCTGGTGTTTCGCTTGTATTCCTCCCTCCCTCTTGCGGGTTCGTCCACGCGTAAGTCGGTGTGGAGGGCAGCAGCTGCTTTTCCTGTTTCGTCAGGTGAGCCGGCGGGCTGTCGTGTTTGCATTGGGTTTTTCTTGCCTGTTTGCGGTAGCTGTTGCTAACCACTATTAGGTATGGCGTTTGTCTTGTCGCTCTCCGTGTAGAGGCGACAGGATAGCGGCGGCGCCGGCATGACGGATGCGAGTGAGGTGGAGTGAGTTCTCGTTCCATTGACTGAACGAGGTGTTCTCTACCCTCTCCTTTCTTTCTCGCGAGGTGGCCGCTGTTTTTTTTTTGGTGGTTGCAGTTGTAACTGGCGGTGCGTTTTGTCGCACGCTGTTGTTACTGTACTCCCACTCAGAGACCATTTTCGCTCAGTACTTGGTGTACGCGCGTGTTGGCTTCTGTGAAATGGCGGGTTGGTGGCTAGTAGTTTCTACTGCCAACGGCTTGCTTTTTATTGTGTGTGTTTTGCTTGTCGTTGTTTGGGGATTGCTTGTAGCTGGTTTGCACTTCCCCTTCGCTGGGAGCCTGGGGGAAGTATTGCCGCTGTTGGCGTCAGTTGATGTTTGTGTGGATTTGTGTGAGCTTGGTACGTTGTGCGCACTCGCTGGTTTTTCAGTTGCGTTGGCGTGGCTCTGCTCTTTTCAGGGTTCGCGAGGACTTGCTGGTTTGCTTGCTGGCTGTCTTCGCGTTCGCTTGTATCGCTGGTCGTTCGCCCTTCTCGACGGCGGTGGCACTTGCTCACCGTGTCGTTAATGGCGGACCACCTTGCGCTGTTCGTGTGCGAGGCGGTCGTGGTACTGGCATCCACTCTGCGGTGGCAGCGGGTACGGGGGGTTGAGAGGAGTATCGCTCATGACGAACGCGTGTTTTTTCTTCCCCTCCTGCTTCGTTTCCACGCGTCGGTTAGGTCTAGCGGCGTGCCGCTGCTTGCGTCAGTTTGAACGCTTGGGCGTTGGGAAGGGTGCGCTTGATCCGGTTGAGTGCAAGCGCTAGTTCTCGGTGCGTTGGCGTGTCGTTGTTCGTTCGGTGCGAGCGACGAATGGCTGGTGTTTTGCTTGTGTGCTTGTCTTCGCGTTCGCTGTTGTTGCTGGCTGTGCACCATTCCCGGGCTTCGGGTCTGGCGCCTTGCTGTGGCGTTAATGGCGACCCTCCTTCACGCTGGGCGTGTTGGAGGCGGGCGCCCTTTTGGCGTTGACAGGTAGTGGCAGCGAGGTTGGGGGGAGGCAGCAATTCTCACTCATTACGAGTGAGTGCTTCTTCTCTCATTCCTTCTCTTGCGTCCACGAGTCGGTTGTTTTCGTGTGTTCCCGCGGCTTTTCCTGTGTTGACAGGTGGCGCTGCGGAAATTCGGTTTTCGCTAGCTGCAGTTGTTGCTTTCTCAACACGCGGTCTGCTTCGACGGTGGACTCTGTGGTTGGGTCCGCGTTTGCTCGTTCTGATGGTGCGGTAGGGGGGGTTTTCTAGCCCGGCCTCTACCCACTGTCCCGGGTACGTGGGACAGGAGTATTTTGTTTTTCTCCTCTCCTGTTTTCCGGCGGGTCGGTTGCTGCTCGTCGGTCAGACTGCGCGTGAGGTTTCAGCCTTTCACCACCCATGTCCCGTTCGCCTGGGCGGGTCGCGGGCGGTCGGCTTGGGCGGGTACGTATCGTGCAATCATGTGTACTGTTCCCGCGCTCTTGGAGGGTGGTGCCCTGCGGCATTCTGCGGAAGGCAGTCCTGCACTCACCGGAAGGTCGAGCTGCGGTAGACTTAGGCAGAGCGTTGCTCCCGGCCGTTCAGCTAACACTGTTTGGTCCGGTGAGCGAGCCACCTACCTTCCTGTGCGATCTCCTGTGCCTCAGCCCTGTGCTTCCGTAAGGTCGCTCTGGGTGGTGCGGTGCATCCACCGCGCTTCCTTAGGTCGAGCTGCGGTTAGATCGCGGCAGAACATTGCTACTGGCCATTCAGCTAACACTGTTTGGTCCGGCCAGCACGCCGCCTCCCTTCCAGTGCGATACCATGCGCCCCCGCCCCACACTTCCGGAAGGTTGAGTGGGGCGGTGCAGCATACCCACCGTGCTTCCAGAAGGTCGAGCTCTGTGGTGGGATCTCAGCGGTACCTGACTACGGGTCGTTCAGCAGAGGCTGTTGGTCTGGTCAGTGTGCCGCCTCCCTTCCCGTGCCATTTCATGTGCTCCGCCCCTGTGCTCCCGAAGGGTCGAGCTCTGCAGTGGGGCCACGGCAGAGCGTTGCTACCGGCCATTCAGCACACGCTGTTTGGTCCGGTCGGCACGCCGCCTCCCTTCCTGTGCTTTCCCGGTGCCCCGCCCCCGCGCTTCCGAAAGGTCGAGTCTGCGGTGGGGTCATGGCGGGGCATTGCTAACGGCCGTTCAGCACACGCTGTTGGTCCAGTTGCTGCCTTGCTCGGAGTTGTTTTCAGTTCCCCTGCTCCTGGGCAGGTGCGCGAGCTGGTCGGCTCGGGCAGGTACGTATCGTGTGTTCGTTGTGGCCTGTTCCCGCGCTCTCGGAAGTTGGTGTCATGCGGCATACTGACGGAAGGCGGTCCCGCGCTTCCGCAAGGTTAAGCTCTGCGGTTGACTTAGGCAGTGCCCCGCTCCCGGCCGTTCAGCTAACACTGTTTGGTCCGGTGAGCGCGCCCCTACCTTCCCGAGCGATCTCATGTGTCCCTCCCTGCGCTTCTGAAATGTCGTGCTGGGCGGTGTACACACCCACCGCGCTTCCGAAAGGTCAAGCCATGCGGTTAGATCGCGTTGCGACCGGTCATTCAGCTAACACTGTTTGGTCCGGTCAGCATGCCGCCTCCTTTCCAGTGCGCTCCCATGTGCTCCGTCCCCACGCTTCCGCGAGGTCGAGTGGGGCGGTGCGGCACACCCACCGCGCTCTCGGAAGTTCGAGCTCTGCGGTGGGATCTCGGCTAGCGTGACTACTGACCGTTCAGCAGACGCTGTTTGGTCCGGTCAGCACGCCGCCTCCCTTCCCGTGCCATTCCAGGTGCCCCCCCCCCCTCCCTCCCCCCCCCTTCCGCACCCTCAGGGGGCGGTGTGGCACAATGTTGCTTCTCTCCGATGCACGATCCGAAGGCTCTCGGGCGAGATGCTTTTTTGGGTCATGGTCGGGCGTGGTACGTATTGTGTGTTCCTTGTGGCCTGTCCCGCGCTCTCGGAAGTTGGTATCATGGGCATACTGACGGAAGGCGGTCCCGCGCTTCCGCAAGGTAAGCTCTGCGGTTGACTTAGGCAGAGCGCCGCTCCCGGCCGTTCAGCTAACACTGTTTGGTCCGGTGAGCGCGCCGCCTACCTTCCCGAGCGATCTCCTGTGTCCCGCCCTGCGCTTCTGAAAGGTCGTGCCGGGCGGTGTACACACCCACCGCGCTTCCGAAAGGTCAAGCCATGCGGTTAGATCGCGTTGCGATCGGTCATTCAGCTAACACTGTTTGGTCCGGTCAGCATGCTGCCTCCTTTCCAGTGCGCTCCCATGTGCTCCGTCCCCACGCTTCCGCGAGGTCGAGTGGGGCGGTGCGGCACACCCACCGCGCTCTCGGAAGTTCGAGCTCTGCGGTGGGATCTCGGCTAGCGTGACTACTGGCCGTTCAGCAGACGCTGTTTGGTCCGGTCAGCTTGCCGCCTCCTTCCAGTGCGCTCCCATGTGCTCCGTCCCCACGCTTCCGGAGGTCGAGTGGGGCGGGGCGGCACACCCACCGCGCTCTCGGGAGGTCGAGCTCTGCGGTGGGATCTCAGCATAGCGTGACTACTGGCTGTTTTAGCAGACGCTGTTTGATCCGGTCAGACTGTCAGAGTGTCGAGATCAAGAGCCTCGCTTCTGTTCTCGATCCTGGCGACGCTGGCTCGGTGAACTGTCCGGTGCGTGCACTCGCGTGTTATCTGGCTCGAACTCAGTACCGTCGTTTGCGGAAACGACGACTGTTTTCTGCCCGTCACGTAGTCGCGCTGAGGTGTCTAAGACTTCCATTTCTTGCTGTTACGCGTTTTGATCACGGATGCGTACAAGAATGCGTTGCTTGATCCTCCTGCTGGTGCCTCTCGGACTCCTGTACTCCGCAAGGTTGCCACCTCTGTAGCGTTTGCCAAGAGTATCTCTTTGGTTCACTTTATGAGGGCGGTCTGCTGGTGCAGTGACTGTGTTCACACGCTTTTAACTGTGTGAGGTTCGGGTTCGTCATGTCAACGACACCTTGAGCATCAACAAGTTGGTTGTTGCGGATTGGCTCTTCGTGTTTGAGTGTGAGTAGTTTTTTCTGTTGGGTCAGGTGTTTATGCACAACCCACCGCCCATTGCTGGGCAATCATATCACTGGTTTGTCTACTGGTACAGTATGTGGGAAAACTTTAAGAAATTTAAACTAATTTCTATGTTTTCCTAACATACTTACCAGTAGACAAATTACTGTCCCACCCACCTCCCCGTTTGTGCATTTGCTCGGGATATCTCGGCAATGTCAAGAGAACGGCGTGCTGCCTGCTCAGGCTTATATATAGACAAGAGCGATCACGTGGCAGGGGGAGTTACCTCCCCTTTGCTGACGTGCTTCCTGCCTGTGTCTAAAGCATTCGGATTGGCGGAGCAGGCAGTCACGTGTGGGTAAGATTTTTGCAAAATCTCTTTTCGAGGTCAAAAGGTCATATATCACTGGTTTGTCTACTGGTAAGTATGTTAGGAAAACATAGAAATTAGTTTAAATTTCTTAAAGTTTGTTTCATTTTAGTGGCTGAAAGTAATCTATGAGTAGGAGTGAAGAATGCATGTGCTGGCATCATCGCTAGTTTGACCATCAACATGATACATGTATGTGATGTGTGATAAAATGTCTCTTTATGGTTGTAATTCCAAACTGAGAATGAGATAACACGTTACCTCCAAAATTTAATGGATTGTTTCTTGGGTAAAATCCTGACCTTAAAACCAAATTTCATCAAAATTCATTGTGAACCTCATGATTTATTTTGCCAAATAATGAACGAATAAATGAATGAACCTTGGTGGAGATAAAAAAAACAACAGAATATTGCCCTTTTTCTGTGCACAGCTTTAGCCTTTATTTTACAAAATATGGTATTAGTGCTATAACTACAAGAGCAGCAGTGGCAGCAGCAGAATGAAAGCAATACCAGGAAATTGAGGAAATAACAGCAATTGCTCATCGTTGTCCTCCCAGCAATCACATCAGACATGTCTTTTCCTCCTTGCCCATCAATAGTATTTCATTGGATTCCTGATGAATGGCAAGACATTACAGGTAATCAATAGGCCCTCATTGCACTAATGGAATGGTTGTCACAGTCAGGCTAGAACAGAGCCCACTGCCTGCCGCCCCCCCACACCCTCATTGATTGAGAGTGACACCGTTCCTAGTGATCAATACTCTGAAATGATACCTCATCACATACAGTGATGCACAATGTGCTTTGTGACTAGGTTCACCACCACTGCAGAAACGTTCTGCTCTACATGTACAGGCATACACTCATGAGAACACCAACCAACATTTCCCTCAGGAAACAGGTTTCTACACAGGAAGCAAGACCCAGACCACCTGCCTATGAACTCCACACCATTAGCAGGGCCAGATGGGGTGCTTGACTTCCATCACCCAGAAGTGCAAGCAATCTGCTGTGCAAAGCTCTATCTTTGATGGCCACAAGATCAATACAAGGTGATCCAATTATCACCACCCTCTCTCATCAGCAGCCTGCAGCAGCAGCAGCAATAGCAGTATCCCTATCTCCCCATCTCCAATATCTTCTCCCCTTCCTCCTACCCCACTTCATGTCTGCTTCGCAAGCAGCTCACTGACCTACTGACACTGACCATTTCTTCCACATGCACAACATACATGCAGACACCCACACAGGCATGCATCTGTACACACACACTCACACACCACATCACACAAACATATACACTTGCAAACATTCAAACATATAACACACACATGCAAACAGACATACATGCATAAAAAAACACACACACCATACACACACATATACACATGTATGCATACAGACATGTATACATGCATACAAAACACACACACACATGCACGCACAAACACGCCCCCCCACCACCACACACATATATACACTTGCAAACATTCATGCATATAACGCACACACACACACACATACACATACAGCAGTGCTTCAGATTGTTGGCGCACCCGTGCCATTGGCGCATATTTTATCAGAATGGCGCGTTACTTTCAATGTGTATGCGCCAGCCGGGCGCGTCATAAAAATCGCCAACTTGTATCGATCCTCGGTCCGTCTGTACCACTAAGCCACACCAAGCACATGTTGCCACACCACGGAGTACCAAAACCGACGCCAAAGTGCTGCTTTGCCTAGCATCGATGCATCGCTCTGTGTGATTGGCTAACAGCCAGCAGACAACCAATCAGCGAACCTCTATCAGTTTACTTTGCACAGACTCGCTCACGTGTGCGGAATCAAGATGCCACAGAAGAAAAGGCTTAGAAAAAAAACTGAAGAAAACCAACGTCAATTGACGTTGTCTTCAATGATTTGCAAGAATAAAGCAAGCGGTAACTGTTTAGTTTTTATCTCTTACTAGCTGAAAATTGAAGTGATCGTTTTTTCTCTCCCTTCTCCCAGATCAGCCAGTAGGCACGTGTTTTCCCCACGCCCCTTCCAACTCCTGCCTCCCGCACTCCAACCTTTCTCCCCCTTCCCTCTTCTCGTAGATGTCAGCAAGGCGGCATGTGTATCCCCCTCCCTTTCCTCCCTCTCCTCCAGCGTTTAGTGGGTCAGTGATCTAGCAAGTTCAGTACTGAACTGAACTGAGCTGATCTAGCAAACTGTCATCTCTAAAAATAACCAAGTGCCGCGAACTCGTCACGAGGAATGCCTGGGGAGGGTTTAAAGAGGGAAGAGATCTAGAGCGGAGAAGAAGAATAAAAAGAGAGGGGTGGGGGGTGGGGGGGGTTCAGTACCGTAAACCTAGTGTCACCTGAAGTGAAAATCAGGCTCGCTGTCGTGTTGGGTTTTGCGTCGTTTTGCTCTTGATGATATCGGTTGTGGAAATGTGAACTGTGAGAGTGTAAGGTTGTATGCGTCAAACTTCCGGAAAGAAGGTGAATGAGCGAATACTAGAGGAGTGATTTTGTGTTTGACTGGTTGAAGCAGATCTCTGTTAAATTTCATTGTGTTAGGCCCTAAAACCAAGTTTGTTTAAACAAAACATCATGCTATCAAGAAAGAATAGAGTGGGTTTTGAGTGATCATGACTCTGTGTCCACAGAACGAAATGTTAAAAGAGACAATAAAACAACTGAAAGACACACAGCTTGACATGTGTTTATTTATTTTTTTATGTTTTGCTTTTCTAATTATTCATTTGTGTGTGTATGGGGGGCGAGATGTTGTAGGGATGTCATGTGTGGGGTGGAGGGTCATTCTGTTTGAAGTGAAGGTTTGATTGTTAATGACCCATGTTTTTCAAAATTGACCCATCATTTTGCCTGGCCATGGGTCATTGGGCCCATGAAGTCTGAAAACAATCTGAAGCACTGATACAGACATACACGCATACTAAACACACACACATGCAAACAGACATACATGCACACAAAACACACACACACACACACACACCAGTCTGTTCTACATCCAAGCAGCCCCACCCCACTACCCTATCCCAACCATATCCCAAGTGCAGGCCTTCCCCTTTCTCCCATCCCAATTCCATTTCCCTTCAGCATCTTCCAGTTCCACCTGCAGGCGCCATACCTGCGGTTTGCTTGTTGATGACCAGGCCTCGATGCTTCCCCCCTGCCACTAGGGCAGCCTGGCCCTCCTCCTGGGGGGCACGACGCTTTCGCTCGATCTTGATTATGGTTGCCGTGCCCTTCTTGGTGGGCGTCATCACAATCTCTGTAGAGAATAAACACATGTTTTCTGTGAAGAATCTTGAAAAAAGGAGGCCGGTGTTGGACTCGTAGACGAGAGAAAAGAAGTACTGGAGACCTTTGTCCAACTTCAAAAATTTATTCCAGAGCTTTCGGGGCCAAGCAGGCTCTTTCATCAGTGCAGTCACTGATGAAGGAGCCTACTTGGCCCCGAAAGCTCTGGAATAAGTTTTTGAAGTTGGACAAAGGTCTCCAGTACTTCTTTTCTGTGAAGAATGGCATTGATCATGATAAACATGTTCAAAACAACAGATACTATCAGATCTGGTCTTTCACAGCAGAATGTCTTTGCTCTATCTAGTGTGAGTGTGAGTGTGTGTGTGTGTGTGTGTGTGTGTGTTTGTTAGAGAGAGAGAGAGAGAGAGAGAGAGAGAGAGAGAGAGAGAGAGAGAGAGAGAGAGAGAGAGAGAACAATGAACAAATTCTGATTAATTCCTCATTCATAAGTATCATAGCAACAAAGTAACATTAAAGGATGTTGTATAAATTCACAATGAATCCAAGAGACATTAGTCTCTCATTTATCCAGTGCTGACAGATTCTGCATCAAGTCTGGCAGACACAATAACACAATAGAGTAAAGCAGTCAGATGTGAGAAATGCTTTACCTTCTGTTCCTCCGTCAGCCATCTTTTAAATCTCCTACTGTACCTGCAGAAGGAAGGCATATCAAGCATTATAAACTTCAGCAATTTGGCCTGTCTGCAACAGCATATCCTACTAGTATGGGGCAAATATTTCTAATGCATCCTTCCCCAGGTCATTCCTGCCTGTGCTTCCAGCACCTAAAAACTTTTCTTTTGCAGTTGTCTGCTCAAGGAATACTCAAACCGGATAATGTTTTCTCAAGGTCATCACACCAAAAAGCAAGCAAAGACAGCTATACATATATATTTGGCCTACATAATCATGAACCACCCATCTACTTGTTGCTTCTAAGGGACAGAACTCTGCACCAAATATATTTTTATGCATTATGCTACAAAATGACCATGCCTCAAATCCAAGTTGTCAGCTCTCATCAGCTCCAGCCGTAGAGGAAGCCTGCTTCACTCTATGCAACAACATGAAAGTCGTGTTTTTAATATGCATCTTACTTCAGCAGCTTTGTCAGTGTCTAATAATACAGCATTACTTCAGACAAGGTAGCCTGCTTATCACATGCACATGGATTTTCCGATCTACCTATTAGTATTATCGATTCTCACAGCGGTTTAGTTTCATTATGAATGATCCTTATTTCTGAGGAACAGGACAAAACAAACATGTTCAAGTTCTCATCATTCTTGTGGCTCTCTTAAGTCTTATTAGGTAGGGGCGCACCCCCACAAAATGGGTGGGAAAGCTGCCTCAGGTCATGATTTTACTTAGTTTTAATCGGCTAAAAGGAATCTCTAAAACGTCAAGAACAAGATTAAAACACATTGAAACAGAAAGATAAACAATCCTTCTGTCTGTTAGCATCCTTGTTATTATCAGATCTGTTTGATTTGAGTAATTCTGAGTCATTTGAAAGTTGTCACTTTTCAAGCTGTGTCGGCATCCATTTTGCGTTAGTCAACTTGGCCGAAATCACCACTCGACTTCGGAGGTGAAGTAAACACGCACTATTTCATCTTTATCAACAGATTTGATCTACATTAGCGGAATATAGTCCGTAGTTTACACTGGTAAATGTATTTTTTTCATGCGTTATTTAGTTTTTTTAATTAAATAATTTCTTTTATAGTGGTAATCTTTAAACCCGTGTAACTTTTGAACCGCTGAACCGATTGACCACATAAAGGATGCGCCTGAAAGCTCATTCATCTGCGATTCCAACCGTATAACCCATGCCATCGTAGTAGTCAGACGAGAGGAGCGCAGCCAATGAGAAGAGAGCTTTGTAAGCACTTCGGCAGACTCGCTTCGACCGGCTATCATGGCGGACGCAGTGCTTTCTGTCGCTAGCGGCGAAGATAAATCTACATCTTTTGTGACGAAAATCAGAGCCATATTGGTCATATTTATCCTTAGGTAATCACTTTTGGCAGTATTATTTGCTAAATTCATTTGTAATTGTGAAAATACGTCGCTTGTTTTAGACCCACGTGTTGACCATATTAGCCGCTTAGCGGACGATTTCGTTTCAATGCTCTGTGCACTCGCGCGCTGATTTAATTTGTTTCTTTAGGAAACAGTTGCTGCTGCTGTGCCTAGATCAAGTTTGAGTCATTTCTGAATCATTCTATGCCGGATATTAACGTGTTTTCTCATGGATTGCGATGGACGTACATGGATTAATATACTTATATAGAGGTGCCTCGCCGCACCTCGCTTGCAATGACTTCGCTGTTGATCAACATTTCACTCCGAGTTGTGAAATGGGGTGTTTTTTTTACCTTTCGCCATACATGTGATATATTTATTTCAAAGTCAAACTAATCTTCAATCACTACTTCGATAGTTTTTAATTCTCTGCAGTCTGCTGTTGTTTTCTTAAGGATTAAATAAGGATGTAAGGAATATTTGCTCCTTTGCTGAAACGCTAGGCCTCGCGTTCCGAACACCATCCATTAATTCATCATTGTTTTTTTCCCAGTTTATCCAAGTTTTATGGTCTATCATACTAATTTGAGTCAAATAAAAGACTGACTGAAACTGTGAAAGTAAAACTAGTAAAAGTAAACAGCCCTGTGTCATGTGTGGTTTCAGTCATAAATCAGTAAATAATTGATAATTGATATGAGCATATTTTGTTTGTTACACATGTTGCACTTGCACCATATTCTTCTTCTGGCAAATCATTCACAGTGGAATCTCCAGCAAACCTGCCTGCCATGTACACCAGTTTTAAGCAGCACTTGATTGACAATTTTGTTTGAGTCTTTGAATGACTTTGAAGTAGGGTTATGAATTTGACAATCGCAACTTGTCCCACTGTGCGCTTTGCAAGAATTTTGTTTAGAACATAGAACTGTTAACAGTATTTGTAAATATCTTCCTTGATTTAACACATATGTGTGAAGATAACAGTATAACTAATCTACACACCAAAAATCATGGCTGTATTCCCAATAGTTTCTGAAATATTGCAATCTGAAATGTGGTTTTCCCCTAAATTTCCGTCGTTTCCACTGAAGATCATGGAGAATTTGTACATACTTGTGTGTGATTTTTTCAAACATTGCACTCTCTACAAAGCTTACATTGTAATCTGTCTATACACCAAAATTGGTGGTTGTATCTTTAATAGTTTCTGAATTATTGGCATTAAAGTGACAAAAAATGTACTTTTTCCTGTTGTTCCGCTTAACAAATTCGTGTTTTTGTCATTTTTGAGGCTCTTTTTCTCCCAAAATATGAAACTAGACTGGCTGAAAAAAAATACACTTATTCTACACAAACATGTTTGGCATTTCTGAAAGTTCCAGACTGCTCCTGTACATATTATATGAAATGTGATGACCGAAGGTTGCCCCCTCGGCAATTTTGTGATCGGAGGTGCGAAAACATGTATACTAAAATATCAATATCTCATGAACTAATGAAGGTATCCACTTACTTTTTTGTGTGTTATGCTTGTATTGTGTTCTTCTTTTAAAATATCACAAAACATACACTCTCACTTAAAAATAAAATTTTGACTGCCCCTACCTAGTCTTATCATGTACAACCGAACACTTCCACATCAGTATTCAACTGAGGACAAAACAACAGTGATCCTTCGAAGGATCACTGTCTGGTTTCTTTGAGGAAAATAACCCAAAACAGTTAACAAAACAACTTCTCACGTCCAAAACTATCTTAAAGTTAAAGGGCACAAGTGAAATCAAGCACTGCTAAAATGTACTGTAAAGACATTAATCTTGTAGCGTTTGACGCTATGTTACCTCTGAAGCTCATAAGATGATTAATATCTGACGATATAAGTCATTAAGTGCACCACATGACGCAGTAAACCAATGTCCAACGTATTCTGCATGTGCTTGGCACGATAGCAATAGTTTTGGTGAGGAAATCCAGCTGTTGAAGGTGAAGCAGCCAGACGTGTAGGACGCGCAACCGGCACATGCACAGATCGACGACAACCTTGCTCCCACGTATTATTTTAACATCTCGAGTGGTCATGACCGTGAGCCTTACTCATAAGTTGTCATGTAATGTAAAGATGCAAAAACCGAGCAAATAATTTCACTTCTTGGCAAATGTGTAAATCCCAAGCAACTATTAGTACTAGTTAGTACTGAAGTCACAGGTTGCTTGCAGACGATCGCACTCACTTTCCTGCTTGTCACTACAACTTACAGTTACACTGTCTCGGCGGTATGTGTTAAGAAGACTTGTGATGTTTATACTATTACTATGTATGTCGTCGTCGCATCACCTTGACAGTAAGTTGATCGATTAGTCCATATATTTCAAAGCCCTAAAATTTCCTATCATTGGCCTGAGGAGCGTGAGGGTTCCGTCTGGAGGTAAGAGTTACTAATGCAATCGACCAGTCCCAGGCGAGGCGATTCACGAAGGATATGGGACGATTAGGAACAAATCAGGATCTAGGATAGATATGAATAATCAAACTCACCGTCTACAAAACGATGCAACTGCAATTCACGGAACCAAAGCAATAGTTAAATCCGAACCGCCGGCCTCGAATTCCACGGAATACCACCGCACTGACTAATGATAGGCGAGCCTACTATGCTTCCGTCAGTCTCGCCATACTTAGCTCAGTACTGCGCATGCGTAGCGTGTGGGGCCCAACCAACGCGCGGCCAACGACAGTTTTACTACCTTCGATTCATACATCGCCCCCGGCTGTCCCACGCTAAACATGCCTGTCCACGACAATCCTCCTGACCCATGGTCATTGTGTGAGCAATCTCCTAAATAAACCTTAGGGGATTCCTACGCGATTGCTTAGCTGTCGAAAGACGGAAATCCTCTAAGAAATATTTTCCCTTTTGATTAGG
>JAWQFJ010000050.1:121727-154227 GCA_034096865.1 Theodoxus fluviatilis
TTAAAAAGGACACTAGGATCGAGAGGGTAGAGGTTTTTTGCGCATGCACAATAGTGAAAGGAACATGTTTCTACGACATTTAAATGAACTTTATTACCACAAACACTTGCTTTTAAAGAAGTTTTGAACTTTTGGTTTATTAACAATGCAAAGTAATGGATCAACTGTCCATTTGAAAATTCGAGAAAAAATAAATAAAACAAAAACAAACAAAATAATCTTCTGAACCAATGCCATCCTGTTATCCTGCTAATGTGAACAATCTGGGCAAACAAAGTTGCTATCAACGATTTTACACAGCATGTCACAGCACTTCACTTTCATTGTGAGAGTTCAAGTTGTCAATCACACATTACACAGGAGTATGAAATGCCACAAAACAGTACTTTCGGTGCAGTAGGACATCGCACTTCAGGCAGATTTGTTTGACCTTTTTGCCACAGTTGTGCGCATCTTCTCTGGTTGGGGATGTGCTCCACCAGGTGATCCAACCCATCATATCTGATTGCTGGTGGAACTATTCTGTCCAGCTTTGCGACACGTCCAACAGGGTGGTTGGGGGGCTCAAGGCAGGCAGCAGCTTGTGACCTCTTGAGGTAGACGTGGGCGATGGAACGCCGAACTGCCAGGAGATCCATCTGCATGGACTCTGAGGCAGGTGTTGCCCTGTACATGTGCCACGTCTGCTGCACACACAGGTCTAGACAGAAGCTGAAGATGGCAAACCACCATTTCTTGGATCTTATGGAGACACGGTACTTGTCAATGTTCTGGTCCATCCTGTCGCAACCGCCCATCGTCTTGTTATAATGCTTGATCAGGAAGGGCTGCGGGATCTTGACACGTTTTTTCTCTGCCCTTGACCATCGGGAGGCTGACTGCAGAGGGTTGACTCCTGCTGCATTTGAGACAATGTTGACGACGCTGTTGTCGTTCCATCAAACCACGAGCACTCCTGTTTTTTCTGCCTGCTGAAAGTCGTAGGTGCCTCTCTGGGTATTCTTCATAGCAGGGATGGATTTCAGTGGGCACTTCTCATTCCTGTTGGCACGAACCGTTCCTGTACATCCAATCTTCTTGCTCGTGAGGACGTCAACCAGCTTCAGAGATGTAAACAAATTATCAAAGGTCAGATGGTAGCAGTCGTCCAGCTCCTCTTGCTAGAGCTCAGAGATGAGATCAACCACCACCGCTCCACCCATTCTAATGCCTGGATACTCATCTGCATTGGCTTGCCTGCCTTTTGCGCCTTGGTAGGGTTCAAACTGGACGCAGTACCCAAGGGGTGTGGCCAGCACCCACATCTTGGACACATGAAGGCAACTGCCCTGGGTGTGCTGGGGGAGGGGTGGACACATGGAGGCAACTGCCCTGGGTGTGCTGGGGGAGGAGGAGTGCTGAAGGTCGTCCCCAGCTTGAGAGAAACGTGGACATTTTCGTCTTCAGACGACTCTTGATCAGGAACATCTCCATCACCACCACTGTTCTCCTCTGCCAGTGTACTTCTTCCACTTCATGACACGATTGTAGCGGTAGCATTGGCAGTCAGTTGTCGTCCGGACAGGTTGTTGATGGCACACATCTTCATCACCACTATCTTCATTAGTCAATTCATCAACATCAGGAGGGTCAAGAAAGATGTCAGCTCTTTGAAATGAGTCATCATCATCCAGCATATCAATAACATCGTTCACAGTGAATCTGAAACATCCAAACCATACATAAAAAACCTCTGGCCATTCAGTCCTAGCGTCCTTTTTAAAGGACAGCAGATCTAAACTGTCTATATCACAAACTATGGACTAAATTCACAAAAGCAAAAATACAGTTTTAGATTATGCCTTTATATACAAATTGTCTTCAATAATGTTATTTAAAATGTTGTTAATTAAAAAAATAAAGCCTTACATTGTTTGGGAACTCATCTTGATCACCTCAGCACATGAATTTTGAATGGTGTCAACCATGACACTTTACTGTCAAGAGAGATCACTCTCTCCAACTTGGCTTCTGAAACATTGTTACCTCCCTAACATCAATCAGTGATTTAGATCTATCTCAGACTCTTTAATAAAAATAAGGATGGGAAAACATAAGTGTCCTTTTTAAAGGACGCCAGGCTTAAATGGGTTAAGGTGCATGGAGTACAGTACCGCCGAGCAAGACATTTGTCACAAAACGCAGATATATTTACGCGGCCGGATCTTAGCATAACTCCCCGGGCGTGCCAAGTCAGTCAACGGTCGCGTTTTATAAAACCAGACTACAAATAGACTACAGGGAGGTGACTCCCATATTATTTCCGGCAGGGGAGACGGCTTTTCACGGGAAAAAACTTTTTTGAACGCTACATTATGTGTTAAACGGCACAAATGCACCAAAAACACAAAAACTCGTAAAGCAACTAATGCGTCGTTTGTCGGGATATATTCCATGAGAAGAACAGGTGCAGGAGCGGTAAATCGCATAAAGAGAGAGCCGAGCAGATAACTCTGCGACGATTTCCGGTTCATACTTAGGGTCGGTTCATACTTAGGGTCGTTACAGGGCTCCCTAAGATTGTGTGCAGTCTTCGATCGTTATTGCGCCTCCCCTCCCTGGTTAACAATGGCTATTTCTTCTCTACTCCTGTCCTCTCCCAGTCGTTCCTAATTCACACATCCATGCATTACGATCGACCTCTGTTTTTTGCAACATCAAATGTTGCCTCTATCCACCCATTCCGGTGTGACATCGCCGAAGGTGATTTCATCGCGCATGGTTCTGCGCATGCCCCGAAACCGGAAGTGACGTATTTTGTACGTTCGGCGATGCCTACAAAGATAATCTTTGATGCCTATAAGCATCGCGCATCGTTATGCATCGCGCCTGGTAAACGCGCCTGGAAACATTAAACTCAGTTTATGCATGTCGTAGGAAGTATTTGTTAAACTAAAGACACTCACAACTTCGTGCGCCTTGTCGAAGATAATATTCGGTTAGAAAATCCTTCGATGATACGAGACAAACGTGGATATCAACACATTCTTTATTGCCGGTTGACGGTTGACACTGTACTCTCCTAAGCCGCTTCCGTGGCAAAGGCTGGTGTCTAGATTTCCGACTAGACAGACAACCGTCTGTAAATTCCAGCAAATCAAGGAGAAACTATAAGTGAATGGAATGCAAGAGCATTCATTCAAACCTCATTCTCATCCTTGATTATATATATATACTAGCCGCTTCGCGGCCAGGCAATGCGCAAAGCGTCAAAGCCACATACAAAGCCAAATTCGTCAGCCGCCATTTTGTTTTTCTAATTACGTAACCATAACCAAAAATGTGTTAACAGATCTTCATCATTTGACTTTACCTACACATACACCAAATTTCAGTCAAATCGGAGCACTTTGAGTTTTCGGCGGCCGTCTTGTTTGTGCCCACTTCCGGTTACCATGGCGACACCTTTTTTTTTACCCCACCATGACCTGACCCCGGTCCACATCTAACTAACTCCATTCCAAGTTTTAAGTCGATGGGAACTCCTGTGTCTCAGGCGGCTTCGCCGCCTTCGACACAGTCGTCCATTGTTTCCTCAGCCGCCATTTTGTTTTTCTCGTGACGTAACCATGACAACCAAAATATTTGTTCACAGATCTTCATCATCTGACTTTACCTACCCGCACAGCAATTTTCGGTCAAATCGGAGCACTTTGAGTTTTTGGCGGCCATCTTGTTTGTGCCCACTTCCGGTTACCATGGCAACAACATATTTTTAACCCCATGTTGACCTGACCCCGGTCCACACCTAACCCCATTCCAAGTTTCAAGTCGACGGGAACTCCTGTGTCTCAGGCGGCTTCGCTGCCTTCGACACAGTCGTCCACTGTTTACTCAGCCGCCATTTTGTTTTTCTCGTGACGTAACCATGGTAACCGAAAAATTTGTTCACAGATCTTCATCATCTGACTTTACCAACCCACACACCAAATTTCGGTCAAATCGGAGCACTTTGAGTTTTCGGCGGCCATCTTGTTTGTGCCCACTTCCGGTTACCATGGCAACGCCATTTTTTTTAACCCCACCATGAACTGACCCTGGCCCACATCTAACTAACCCCATTCCAAGTTTCAAGTCGACGGGAACTCCTGTGTCTCAGGCGGCTTCGCTGCCTTCGACACAGTCGTCCATTGTTTTCTCAGCCGCCATTTTGTTTTTCTCGTGACGTAACCATGGTAACCAATTTTTTTTTCACAGATCTTTATCATCTGACTTTACCTACCCACACACCAAATTTCGGTCAAATCGGAGCACTTTGAGGTTTTGGAGGCAAATGTTACCTTGTTCTGCGTATCTGGTAGCACGACGAGCGACTTTTCTGCCTGTATCAGCTGTCCAGGCAGGGGAAGTGACATTCTTTCGGTGGTTGAAATGCTGCAGAACCTCTGACACTTCTGAGATAAACTTGTACACTTCTTGATTGAACTGTTCATTGGAAAGTACTTTTTTTTCGGTTTTTTCTTCGTCCTCTCACTTGCCGCCATCTTGTTAACTTTAGTCTCGCGGCACATCACCTTTGAACGAGGCGCGATACACGCGTCACTTCCGGTTTTGACGCATGCGCAGAACCAAAGAGTATGATTTACCAACGGCGACGGCATGTAGCGGCCAAAACAGTAACCTGGCCAAAACAGTAACCGGAAGTCATCGCAGAGTTATCTGCGAGGGACGTGCTTTATGCAATTTACCGCTCCTGCACCTGTTCTTCGCATGGAATATATTCTGACAAACGACGCATTAGTTGCTTTACGAGGTTTTGGTGCATTTGTGTAGTTTAACACATGATGTAGCGTTCAAAAAAGTTTTTCCCCGTGTAAAGCCATCTCCCCTGCCGGAAATAATATGGGAGTCACCTCCCTGTAGTCTATTTGTAGTCTGGTTTTATAAAACGCGACCGTTGACTGACTTGGCACGCCCGGGGAGTTATGCTAAGATCCGGCCGCGTTAATATATCTGCGTTTTGTGACAAACGTCTTGCTCGGCGGTACTGTACTCCATGCACCTTAACGGTGCGCGTGATTCGGGTGTAATCTTAAGCTAAACGACGTTCCGAATGTTTCCGACTTCGACCATTTTAGCAGCGCCAATAAACGTCGTTTAGCTTAAGATTACACCCGAATCACGCGCACCGTTAAGGTGCATGGAGTACAGTACCGCCGAGAAAGACGTTTGTCACAAAACGCAGATATATTTACGCGGCCGGATCTTAGCATAACTCCCCGGGCGTGCCAAGTCAGTCAGGCGGAGTGGCAGGTGCCGTCTCTTTTTAGAGTGGAATTCTCAGCACGTCCCGAGCAGATAACTCTGCGATGACTTCCGGTTACTGTTTTGGCCAGGTTACTGTTTTGGCCGCTACATGGCACACCGGTAGCGGAAGACAACGTATATGGCTACCAGTACCAGAATGCCGTCCACCTTCCACTACCAGGGACACGTTCCCCATAGCCATGATATGCTAGTCAATGGCAAAGAAAAGCCAGGGCGTTTTCAGTTGTTTGTTTGTAGTTGTCACTGTAGGCCTAATCATACACAACATATCCCATCAGTTTTTGCAATTGTTGTGAAGACTCTAGATTATGCGGGAGACTCGCGGCACGGTTGGTTTTTCGGTCAGGTCACTGCCCCGGCACGCAGCCAAATCGGGCTGTCTTGTGTTTAGCAGTCGCTCTGATAATTCAGTCACCAGGTCACGGGGTTGAGTCGGGCTAAATGTGCCTTGTTGTGTCACGTGACGCCAGTCGATTTAGAGCTCGACACGAGAGACTATTCAAGCAGCTTCGTTCACGAAAGATCTGGAAATCTAGAGTTAGGTACAAAAGGAGCGACAAAGCGATCGACAGACACGACTGAGACAAGTTAGACCCGAACAGATGCGACAAAGTTAAGGTGAGGGCTTAACTTTGCGATAAGCGAGTCCTCTGCGACACTGTGTGTAGAGTGAAGCGAGTACGACGATTGTACTGTTTGCTGATTTTCACTACTGTAGCGATCAGTGCGTGAATAAACTTTAATCGAAAACGACCACCAGCGTTTGTCACTTCGATTTCCCAGTGCAAGCTAGGAGAAACCCCGCACAACAAGAGAAGAGTATAACACAATAAAAACCGCTGGTGCTGAACCTCCAGGTTTTGGCATTTAAGAAAAGATTGGGTTCGAACCCGCAACCTCTCGAGAAAAGAGGTGGAAAACACACATAAAAACACAACAAAACCACAACCTCTCGAAAAAAGAGAAGAAAAAAAAAGTTTCAGCGCAGAATCAAACCTGGTCATGCATGACCAAGAGTCGAACGCTCTACCAGCTGAGCCATTAGAGAATTGCAATGACGGAGTGTTTGTAAAGCATGTAAATCCATTTCTAAGCTATCGGCCCAGGAACAATCAACCATATATTTTAAACATAATGGATAGGTTCAGGAAGCTCCTATTATGACATGCTTTGCTTTCCTTTGGCATGTCATAAACGCTGAATTAACACTCACACAGTCACACAGAGGAGGAAGTGTATTATAGATGTTCAACCCAGACATGTGCATTCGTACTCATTCAGTGATTCACGCACACACCGTGTGTGGTTACCGTGGTTACGTTGTGTTTTCTTCGCGTAGACACTGATCTATATCTAAATACGTGGAGTAGATAGAAAAAAATGGCTAGCAAGAAAAAAGAGAGAAAGGCAAGGGCAAAAAACTTCAGTGAAACCGAAATGAGTGTGTTGGTCCTGAAATGCGCCGCTTACATAAAATCTAAGCGCAAGAAGGACTTGCCTGACGACGTCATTCTTTCGGTTGCTGTGCCTTTGAATAATTCTGGGTTCGACTGATTTCTTTATGGATCTCGTCGGTGATGGCCAAGATTTCCTTTCGATGGAATCGAATCTTTCTGAACACCTCTTCATCATTAAATACTTCTAACGGGTGCCTTCGGTCTCGGAATACTCGGTTTTTCCTTAACAGATTGTCATGAATTCGTTTCTTAAGCACAATCGCTGCCATCTTGCCTCTCTCGATAACCCCGGTTTATCTATTTATCTTGCCGACTTCGGGAGAATAGTTTAACACTCTGCTTTGACGCGAGTTTAGGGCTAAATCGCCGTCATGAATAGGAGAATTTAAACCGAAGTCAAGATAAATCGGGGATAGGAGATAAATCGAGTGTTAAAAAGATAAATCGCCGTCGTGAATACGGGCCAAGAACAATAAAAATACAGCCAGAGAACTACCAGAATCGGCGATAGGCCCTGGGCCTGTATGCACGTCGGTCCGTTTAGTGGACTAATCGCGTTTATCCTCAGGGGCGGATCAGTTCATTTGTTTTGGGGGGTGGGTTTCCAAACTTTTTTAAGACCGGGAAGGAAGGGGGATTTTAAGGCGCCTATATACATACCCGTTTGCAAGCAGATTTTGCTCTCGATCCGGCACCGGATCGGCAGCAAAAATACGCTTGACATCCACACGCAACGATTACACCGAGACCGCGCAATCGAGCGATTTTCACTTACGTGAAGCGAGGTCAGAATTTAGAGTTACGGCCCTTTTCAGAGCCATGGCAACAACGCTTCCACGTGTAGTCTATGCGTGAGACCTGCCTGTCGGATTTTAAAATATAGGAGCTTTCCCGACCTACTGATGCATTCAACATACAGCTTTGAGAAATTAATGCTGTTCATGGCTTACATTTTCTTTGGATGGGGTTTCTAGTATCCCGAAATACAGCGTTTTCTGTGCAAACATGCACGCAACGAAGCGGTGGTGCAGATTCTTTGCCGCGTACGTATATCTGCGTTGACCTGCATTCGATGTGTAAAAAGTTGAAACTTTCCCGACCTACTGATGCATTCAGCATACAGCCTTGATAAATTAATGCTGTTCATGGCTTAGTTCGGACCCGGAAAATCCTGTTTCTTCGCAGAAAACGCCGTTGTCGTGCTCGGAGAAAAAAAAATGGCCGCCGTAATATTATTTACACGCGTTTAGGCTCTATCGGACCTCGGAGGTGCGATAACTTTATACGCGAAAATTCGTATAGGATAGGCTAACCTATTCGAATTTTCGCGTTTATAAACGCGATTAGTCCACTAAACGGACCGACGTGCATACAGGCCTTGGACGCCTAAGCAAGCCGAAGAATTCTATTCTATTCTATTCTATTCACCCTCCTTCAAAAATCTCCTCGCAAATGACGTCACATTATTCGACGTCAAATGATAACGTCACAGATTTTGCAAAATGGAGTCTGTTGAATCGTTTTCATTGAAACACCAAAATGTAAAAAAAGTCACTTTCTTTTCAAACCTCGATTCTGAAAATTTGATAATATTGAATGGGACCTAACTTCCAGTCAGTGTGCAAAATCTCAAGGAAATCCGTCCAGTAGTTTTTGAGATATAGGCCGTGGAGACGGGACAGACAGACAGACACACAGACAGACTAATAAAGTCTGTAGGACCTCCAGTAAACCTGGAGGGATAAATGTTTCTAAAATCAGACACTGCTTGATTTTTCGCCCCAAATTTCATATCGACTCCTGTATTGTTAAACCGATCACTCAAACTAAAACCGCCCTTCCGGTTGCCCTTTGACTAACTATGCTATGTAGCAGCCAAAAGTTACTTCCGGCCAAAAGTTACTCCGGAAGTCATCGCAGAGTTATCTGCTCGGGACGTGCTGAGAATTCCACTCTAAAAAGAGACGGCACCCGCCACTCCGCCTGACTGACTTTGCACGCCCGGTGAGTTATGCTAAGATCCGGCCGCGTAAATATATCTGCGTTTTGTGACAAACGTCTTGCTCGGCGGTACTGTACTCCATGCACCTTAACGGTGCGCGTGATTCGGGTGTAATCTTAAGCTAAACGACGTTTATTGGCACTGCTGAAATGGTCGAAGTCGGAAACATTCGGAACGTCGTTTAGCTTAAGATTACACCCGAATCACGCGCACCGTTAAGGTGCATGGAGTACAGTACCGCCGAGCAAGACGTTTGTCACAAAACGCAGATATATTAACACGGCCGGATCTTAGCATAACTCCCCGGGCGTGCCAAGTCAGTCAACGGTCGCGTTTTATAAAACCAGACTACAAATAGACTACAGGGAGGTGACTCCCATATCATTTCCGGCAGCGGAGACGGCTTTGCACGGGGAAAAACTTTTTTGAACTCTATATTATGTGTTAAACTACACAAATGCACCAAAAACACAAAAACTCGTAAAGCAACTAATGCGTCGTTTGTCGGGATATATTCCATGCAAAGAGCAGGTGCAGGAGCGGTAAATCGCATAAAGAAAAAGCCGAGCAGATAACTCTGCGATGACTTCCGGAGTAACTTTTGGCCGGGAGTAACTTTTGGCTGCTACATGCTAGCCGTTCATAAATTTGGGGAATGCGACTTTGCTTTTCTTCTCTCTCTCTCTCTCTCTCTCTCTCTCTCTCTCTCTCTCTCTCCATCTGTCGATCTGTCGTCTCTCCCTCCACCACCACTATCATCACCGGGGACTTCAAAATAGATAAGAAACCAACAAACCAGGCAAGTCCAATTCAACACGTACCTTAGGTCAAAGCAAAAGAGGGAACGTCCAGGAACGGAAAGCGCTTAATCCCTATCTGCAACTGACGGTCATCTTCAGCAGACTCTCCCTAGTGCAGGAAACTAGAGGGCCTCTCCAGTGTCAGAATTGGCTCAAGCACCAGTTCCGATTGTGCGCCAGCTAGGCCTATATATCAGGCCCTGTCCTCGGCTGCCACGGTATTTACAGTTTCAGTTTCACACTCACTGCAGTGGCTCAGTATAAAAATCTCATCTTCGTTATTTTGTTCAAGTGCCTTCATTCCCCACTACCTGAGAGTGAGAGTGCTATCCACGAACGAGGGTAGGCCTACTTTTGTCCACCTTCTTTCGCTTTCAGAAACAGTGACATCATAGCAAAGACCCTATATACACTGTATATAGGATCTTTGATAATAGCATGAGTAAGTCTTTTGGCACAAAATAGGCCTACTGTCGTATCGCCTGACACCGCCTAGGATCAAAAGGGGTAACAAGTGGTGGATGAGATCGGCTAAACATTCATTTCAAGTAGCATTAATGCTATGTCTTTTCCAAGACATGTTTCACGAAAAATAGTTTCTGCAAACAAATAAAAAAGAATGAGCAAACAAACGAACGAATGACATGAATGAACGAGCGAATGAATGACCACGTGAATGAATAACCGAAGAAACAATAAATGACCAAGAGATAGAGAAAGACGTACAAACAACGGTTCACGTGAATGGATGGTTGAATGAACACTCTGCACATATAAAAGGGAAAGCCTCTGTGTGTGTGTGTGTGTGTGCATGCGTGTGTGCTTTTATTGCCTTGCATTCCAGCTCCGCTAAGCTGCTGGATTCAAACTTGACACACATAATATAGGTGCCATAAGGAAGATTGCAGGCTGTCTACCTTTGTGGTAGAGACATCAGGGGCGTTTTTTGAAACATAGCAGTCTTGAAGGAGGAGAAGGGGTTTAAGTGGTGGGGGTGGGGACAGGGGAAGCCTGCTCCAGAGTACGACGACAAGCCAGAAACATCGTAATTTTCATACTGGCTGCAATGAGGATTAACACAAAACATCGTCTACCCTGCGGTTCTCGGTGAAGCATCGTTTAAGCAAGTAAGCAATATTTCACCATTACACCCCTTCCTACAAACCCTTCAGATTAGTCACTCACTAGTTGTGCCTTTTTGGAGGAGGAAGAGGAGGAGGAGGAGGAGGAGGAGGAGGAGGAGGAGGAGGAGGAGGAGGAGGAGGGAGGGAGAGAGGGGCCAGGGAAGTGGGGAAAGGCCGGGGAAGGGGAAAAGGCCGGGGGAGGAAGAGAGGGAGGAGGTAGAGGGGTATGGTGAGGGGGGAGGAAAGGGAGGGGGGGGGGGAGGAGGGGGAGGAGGAGGAGGGGGGGGGGAAGGAGGGGGAGGAGGAGGAAAAGGAGGAGGAGGACGGAGGAAGGAGGAGGAAGGAAAAGAAGAAGGAGGAGCAAGCGAGCGAGAATAGGTAAGTGAATAAGTAAATGCTGATCGAGTGAATGAAAAAATCGTTCGAAAGCTAGGACAAGTGGTGTAGTCACGTATGCATGTGTGTGTGTGTGTGTGTGAGAGAGAGAGAGAGAGAGAGAGAGAGAGAGAGAGAGAGAGAGAGAGAGACCCCACCCCCCCAAAAGTGCTTTCAAGACAGCTGTAGTGCCATATTACCAAATCTTTGATATTACCAAGGCTGAAATACAGTACATGGCATAGCCTACAGAACAGCAGGGCAGTGTAAAAACGTTCTGCAGCCATATGTTTTATTGAGAAGAGTGTCAGAGACTGACAGTTGCTCGGGGCTTGCACAGGGAGAGCAGTGCATGGAAAGGGTGTGTGTGTGTCAGCAGGTGCAAGTGGTGGCCAGGCCAGCAAGCTGCAGAAAGGATGTGTGGTGTCCAGTGGTGGTGAAGGCGGAGGAAGGAGGTGTGTGTGGGAGAGATGAAGAGAGAAGAGATGTGGGTAGAGAAGGTGTGGTGCAGCCACTGGTTTCCATAGTAGACTGCAAGGTGGAGATGAAGCCTTTGTCTTTTATAAAAAAGAATGTGGGGTTTGATGAAGGAGAGGAGCGGGAAGTAATGGGAAATATGCATTTGCAGGCCAGGGCTGTGTCCAATGTGGCCACAGATGTGAGGTGTATAGTATCTGGTGCCCAGTGGTCAGAAGGCAGCTCAGCCCCTGTGGCAAGTAGCAGCATCAGCCGTGAAGTATCTGAGCTAAGGCTATGTGTGTCAAATGTAAAGACTGCACAGTTGACCCCCTTGGAGAACAAGCGCTGCAGTCCTCCTGGGCAGCAGCAGCCTAAGAAGAAGGCCTGAGTGCAGATAGTCCATTTCATCAAGAAGCCAGGGTAGCTTCCAGTTTCCATCCAGCTGTTCAAGCAGTCCATGAAGGTTTGATGAGACATGCTTGTCCCCACTGTGCGTATCAGAGTACAAAGAGGAGCGCACACAACATGCATACAAAGACAGTCCATGAGGGTTTAAGCTAGGAAGTTGTTGTGTACCGATTGTTTGAGGTGCCCCACAGAGGACAGGATTAGGGAGACCCTCACACACAAGCACAAGACAGTAAGCCATGATGGGAGCGTACGTACTATATACCTTTTATTCTCTCTCCAATCAAATAGTATCATACGTCATAGTATATAACGTCATAGATGTTGTTATCTCCCTTTTACCAGATACCGATACATCTCCCCCCTTTCTTTTAGAAACATGAAATAAAAAATAAACTGTGAATAAAAGAACACATTAATTATACCTAAATAAAGAACTATAAAATGCACGTTGGAAGTTCAATGTAACTGTTGCGGGGAGGTGGTCTGTTACTTTAAGGTCCGTCCCAGCTTGCGCCAAGAAAGTAGAAGCAAGACTCAGGCGTGAGTTTTCTACAAGATTTTTATTACATGACTCATGATGACTGGTCAGCGCTTACAGCAATCACTCGTGCACCCACAGCGGTCACTCGTGCTGCTCAGGCTGCGCCTCAATACGGCTCCTACATCCTCCCAAGCGCTCTCAGCTTCCAGTGACATTACCCTTGCATGCATACGCTTTTAAATAGTCTCGTGCCTGGGTTCTGGAACATTCTAAATCCAAGCGACTTCTGCATTGCCACGTCGGCATAAACTGGAGGGGACGACTCCCCCCCCCCCCCCCCGGACCGACAAGGGCCAATCAGTGGTCAGTTTGCTACTACGCATTGGGATGGGAATTTTCCAGTCCCTCCCCAGCATTCTGCTGACTAATTCTGACCACCCCCCCCCCCTACCCCCACCCCCTCCCGACCCTCTGCATGTTGACAAGGCAGAAATCGCCTCCACCACCCCCTCTCACAGACAAAGGGGGAAAGTTCCAGAAACTTCTGCAGGTATCTCACATTACATTCACAACATAACTAACTGAGATACGCAATATTATTGTTCAACAAAAAATAACTCCACACACGTTTTCTTTGGCTGTAGTAACAGCAAAGCGTTCTGGATCGTTTTCACAACATGATAATATGGTATCCTTCCCTTTCATACCGTTCTGATAAAGATGCACTGAATAAAGAAATCCACGAATCCCATTGGCACAAGATCCGCATTGAATTTCACTTAACACACTTGTGAACTAAACTTGACAATACCAGCTGGTATAAACACAATCACAAAGAAGATTAATGAATTAACAAACACAAAATTGACAATACAGAACCATCACTTCAGGCTCTGTAGTCAGAAGGTCATAATCACCAATCACTCCTTGAATCTTGCCGGCGTTTTCACGACACGGCCGGACCGTGCACGATATGGCTCAGAACCGCCGCTATCTGCAGGCTGCGGCGACGACTCCGCCAATGACGAAGGTTGCGGCCCCATCGCTGAAGGGCGCTCTGGCGTAGGCGGCGGATGCCCTGCAGGCTGAAAAGTTGAAGGCGGATCTGGGCGAGGCTCCGACTGTTGCCGACGTTGACGAGGGGTGTCGGGTGCCAAGGCTGGAGTGACGGGTGTCTGGCGAATCATCTCGCGGTCATTGCTCACTGGAAACCAGCATCTCGGGTGTCTTTGGTTGCGTCGCATTCGGCCCCGTGGTGTCTGGACAACGTACGACCGTGGAAAACACTTCTCAACCACTTTCGCTGGCAGCTTCCAGCCCTTCTATTCATCGCTCGATCTTTACAACCACAGGATCCCCGGGTTGTAGCTCTGGCAGAGGTCGCGCTCCCTTATGCCGGCCGTAGCTCTGTTTCTGCTTCTCTTTCAGTCCCTCATCACGCACTTGGACAACATTGTGATCAACAGGACGGGGAGCCAGTGTTGCCGGTAGAAACGGCACCGTTGTACGTAAGCGCCGACCAAAGGCAAGCTCTGCTGGGCTGGCCCCAAGCTCCGGGATGGGAATGGAGCGGTAGTTGAGGATCTCTATGAAGAAGCCCTCTCCTTGCTTTAGCAGTTCTTTGGCCGTCTTTACCGCTCTCTCAGCGGCACCGTTGCACTGTGGAAAGTGTGAGCTGCTTGTCTGATGTGGAAAATTCCACTCGCGTGCGAACTTCTGAAGCTCTGCCGCTCGGTGAATTGGCTGCCATTATCGGAGACCACGAGCTCTGGTATCTCGTGATGTGCAAACCTGTTCTTCATGCGGCCAACCACGTTGCCTGTTGCGGTGCTTGGCAAGAAGGCCACCTCGATGAACCGTGAGTAGTAGTCAACCATCACAATGTACGAGTCTCCTTTGACTTCACAATGATCCACACCGACCTTTTGGAAGGGCCGGTCAGGCAGCGATGAAGGCATAAGGGGCTCAATGGGCTGAGTAGGCCTCTTCTCGAGGCACTGTTGACAGGAGGACACCCTGTCCTTGATGTCCTTATAGATCTGGGGCCACCAAACCGATTGATTGGCTCTCTCCCAACACTTGCTTATGCCCATGTGTCCACCGTGAATATGTTCCAGGATCTCGCGACGCATTGAGGTGGGCACTACGATCTTCTCGCCTCGAACCAACAGACCGTTGTGAACGCTGAGTTCACCCCTGAGAGCGTAAAGATCTCTGGCCGCCAGCTTCACGTCTTCCTTGTACTGCGGCCAGCCATTCATGGTGTACTCCAGCGCACACTTCAGAGTCACGTCGTTTTGCGTGTCTCGCCTCATCTGATCAATCTTGGCGTCGGAGACAGGCCAGGACGATGTAATCACATTGACGTAGCTTGCGACGTCGACTTCTTGCTTTGAGTTTTCACTGACAGCTAAGGGCCTTCTGGAGATCTCGAGAGCGTGTCAGAGATATCCATCAACTTGCCTGGGCGATGAACAGTCTGTAGCTTGTAGCGCTTCATTCTGAGCAGCATGCGCTGGCACCGTAGAGGGGTTTCTGACAAGTCCTTCGTGTTGACGAGTGGGACTAGCGGTTTGTGGTCAGTGTAGAGTGTGACTTTGTCCAAACCCACCAAATAACGATCGAACCGCTCACAAGCCCACACGCTGGCTAAGCACTCTTTCTCCACTTGGGCATAGTGGAGCTCAGCTTCCGTTAGAGTTCTCGAGCAGAACGCCACAGCTAGGGCACATACTCTCGTCGTGCTCCTGTAGCAACACGCCTCCCAGGCCGTAACTGCTTGCGTCAGCCTCGACGATTGTCGGTTTTCTTGGGTCAAAGTAGGCCAATGTCGGAGCGGTCGTGAGGAACTCCTTGACGTCAGCAAACGCTTTTGCTTGAGGTGGACCCCAGGTCCAGGCAGCATACTTGGCAAGAAGATGGTTGAGGGGCTTCAGGGTCGTCGTCAGGTGAGGCAGGTAACGCCCCAGGTAGTTGATCATACCAAGATAGCGTCGTAGCTCGCAGACGTCACGTGGCTCTGCTAGCTGCTGGATGGCGTCAATCTTTGATGGGTCAGGTCTCACCCCGTTACTGCTGCTGATGTGGCCCAAGAAGGGGATCTCAGACTTTCGGTACTCACACTTTTCGTGGTGCAGCAGAAGGCCTGAAGCATCAAGCCTCTCTTTCACTCTCCCAAGGATGGCATCATGCTCGGCAGTGGTCAAGCCGTGGCACAGAATGTCATCAAAGTAACAGATCACGCCATCAATGCCCTCCAGGATCTGTGAGACTATACTCTGGAATATTTCTGGAGCTGAGGAAATACTGAAAGGAACTCTTGTGAAGAAAAATCTGCCAGCTGGGCTAAGGAAAGTTGTGAGTTTGGCCGTGGAACTGTCAAGGGACATCTGCCAGAAACCTGCCTTTCCGTCGAGCTTTGAGAAAACAGACGAGCCCCGCAGCTGATGTATGATGTCATTAACAGTCAGGATGATATAGCGCTCACGCTCGATAGCCTGGATAAGCTTCTTCAAGTCGACGCAAATTATTACGTCCCCTGACGGTTTCAGCACAGGTACCATCGGAGACGCCCATTCTGTGGGCTCCGTGATATCTTTAATGATGCCCTCTTCTTTCATTCGCTGCAGCTCACGTTTCACCTTCTCCAGCAGGGGAATGGGGACTCTTCTGGCAGTCGTGACACTGCAGGGTCTCGACCCTTCTTTCAGTTTGATCTTAACAGGCGGGCAGTTGACCTTGGAGAACACTTCATTGACTCTGCACGAGGTTCATGGCGCAGGCTGTAGATCTACTGAGCAGAGAGTCTGTTTCACTGTCAATCACAAAGATTGTCATTGGAACTTGATCTCGGCCTGGCACAGTGTCAAACTTCCCCAACACAGTCAGCTTGCCCCCTGGGCTCTGCAGCTTGGCATTTGTCTTCTGGAGTGGAGGTCCCTTCTTGAAGCTCATGTAGGTCTTATGGCTAAACACGTTCACATCTGCGCCCGTATCTAGCTTGAAGGTCGGTTCTTTAATTGCCACAGACGCAATTAACTTTCCACGGTGGCTCATTGTGTTCAATGACCGAGACAAAGTAGACTTCTGGGACTGAGTCTTCTGACGGCACTGTGACTGACGCAGTGTCGTGAGTCTCACTCTTACTCTCAACGTTGGGAACAGCTCTGACTGCAACACCTGGCAAAGTGATTGAAGTGCTGACACTTGAAGTTGAAGCACTGTCTTCCTCTAGCAGGTCACGCCCCCTTGGCGTGTGTGACGTCACACCTGTCACAATGAAATGACCCAACTTCTGCGTGATCGCTTCTCTCCCTTTTACCTTGTGGCTGGTCACATACTTGGTGTACATCTCGTAAAGTCAACTGCTGCCGTTTCTTGTCTTTGCAGCAAGATCTGCGCTTTGACTTGTTCATTCTGACGAGCCATGGTCACTGCTTTCTCGAGGGATATGCCTCTAGTTCAGTAGTTGCAACTTCTCTGACAGCTCTTTGTCTAAAATCCCCAACACCAGTCTGTCTCGGATGGCTTCGTCTTTCTTTTCAAAGTCACCCCACTCAGTCAGGTCATACAGTGCTCTCACAAACTCTTCAGTGCTTCCACCTTCCCTCTGGACTCGTCGGTGAAATGTGGCTCTCTCGTGAATAACATTCCGTTTTGGAATGAAGTGAGCGTCAAAAGCCTTGATGACTTCATCGTATTTCTTCCTGTTTTCTTCACTCAGGGTAAACTGAGCAAAGATACGTTCAGCCTCTGCTCCCATACAGTAGATCAGGCTAGCGACCTGCACCTCACCACTTTCTTATGTCAGCTTGGATGCAGTGCGGAATCGGCTGTTCAAATCTTTCTCGCCATTCTTTCCAACCAACGGGGTTATGAAAGTCAAAGTTCGCAGGCGGTTTGAAATGCGCCATCATGAAGAAATAACGTCATTCACAGATGAAGAACAGGCTGATGTTCACTTCTGACACCGTGTTGTGTACTGATTGTTAGTGGTGCCCCACAGAGGACAGGATTAGGGAGNNNATACTTACCAGTAGACAAATTACTGTCCCACCCACCTCCCCGTTGTGCATTTGCTCGAGTTTCTCGGCGGTGTCAAAGAGGGCTTGGTGGCTGTCTGCTGGCGCTTATATAGGCATGGCTATCGTGGTCTTGGGAGTTACCTCCCCTTGACTGGCGCCCCTGCCTATGTCTAAGCGACCGGATTGGCCGGGGCAGACAGTCACGTGGGTATGAATTATGCAAATTCTTTTTTCGAGGTCAAAAGGTCATATATCACTGGTTTGTCTACTGGTAAGTATGTTAGGAAAACATAGAAATTAGTTTAAATTTCTTCAAATTTTGCAGTGACAGACAGGAGGAGGAATGGAGGAGTTTAGGTTGGACCTTGAAGTTGAAAATGAGTGGAGTTGAAAAAGAGGGATGGAATGGTAAATTTCATGACTTCTTCTGAATCGTTTTGTCTGCATTTTCTTCCAGGAAGACTTTCTCTGAGCTTCTTCATTCAGAATTATTCATGTAAAAGACAACTTCTCATCTGTCGTGATAGTGACATCTGCCAAGCAGCCCAGTCTGGGGGTGGTGCCGTTGGTAGTGTGTGTGTGCCATGAACCCCATGCACCCAGATGTGAGGCCCCAGTGCCTAGTTGCACAGATCTCCCATTTGCACTTTAGCATGTTGTGGACATTGGGTTTCGGCACCATCTGTACCAGACTATATAGTCCTGAGGCCAAGCAGCTTTATCAGCCCTAGAAAAAGGAAGTGTCGGCTACAAGTTTATACCAAAAAGTTTTGACATATTTTGAAAGAAGACCTAGTACATGACATTTTGAGATACTCTAACTTTGGGTAGAATCTAAATAATGAGATTTTTCTGTTTTTGAAATTCGTTTTTCACGCAAACAGGTAAGATGTATTAAAAAAAATTTGCATTTTTACTTATTATTTTCCCCGACTAAAGTAAGTAGGCATGTTGAAATATTGAAATAATTCATGTATTGGAGTATGTTAGTGATTTTAGGTTTAGTAAGCAATTAATTAAGAATAAAAAACTTGTTTGACTCAAATCATTCGAGTTGCCTCCCTTGATGATAGTCAACATACGTAGCAATGTGCACAGACCACCACCTATTCCTTCTGCACATCTCTTGGTTGCACAATCTCCACACAAACACAATGCTGTTGAAATCATTCCCAGACTAAATCAATGGAATCAATGTCTCCTTCAAAATACATATCAGTGTCAGAACCACTACTGTCAGTGTCACTTGTGTGGTCCATGTCTTCCTCCACCAACGCCGACTGTTTGTTCACACACCCAACACATGCACACAGTTGTGTGCATTGCAGAGAGTTGCGGTGGCAGCTGCTAATAAAATATAGTGCTCTGTATAGATTATCCATTTCTCTATTTGTTTGCCAAATTTCAGGTTAAACTAATGTTAAGATCATGGTTAATTTTGTTTCCAAAAAGATCGTTACTAGCATCCACTTTGGTAAGATGCCATTCTAAGATTATCGCCGAAAATCTGGTGAAAAAAATAAAATACAATATTTGCGCTCTCATTATCACACTAAAATTTATGTGTATTGACCATTTTGTTCATTTTTCTATGTTAAATCTGTATTCTGGGGATTGTTTGAGCCTAAGATCATGTTCATTTGTTTTGATCATATACCTCCTACCTACTGACTTTCTTTGGACATTATTTATTTTCCCTAGACTGCCCCTTTAACTTGGTTTCGTGCAACAAGCATCACTATTTTCCTCACATGATTATGGTGTAAATAGACCTCAAATGATCAATCAGGCAATCAATCAACTAGTTTTTACTAAAATGTAACGAAAGTATAACATTCAACTTACTTGTACGAGTTTTTCTGGAGCTCAAGTCCCTGTCGATTTGCATTTTTTAGATTTAGTCTTTCTGCACACAATACAGACAGGAGGCAGGGTATGCTCGCTTCTGGTAGTCGATTCTCGGCTGTTCTGTCCTTGTGGTCTCATTTTTTCCTTGATGAAACAGCTCCCGCAGCTTTACCCTTCTCAACGCGACGCTGCGCCTGTTCGATTCTTCGTTTGTTTGTGAAACGATTGTAACATTACATTACAGGTGAAAGCAACGCGTTTCACTTTCAGGCTTTGATTGTAAAGCAAGAAGTTTCTCAGCTATCACACGTTCTTCGCCGTCTAAAGTACTCCACTGCTTGCTTGACCATATGGTGGTATTCCACTTAATCTCTGTGAAACTCGCTAAATCTAGAGACGTAATGTCTTCGCAGCAGTGCAAAATGCACTCGTCGAGCGCCCTTGTTTAAGTTAGATACGCGTATGCAAGGGACGCAACTCCGAATCTGGTAGACGTTTTTCATTGAGGTTTTTTTCCAACTTCTTTTAATTATCATACGTTATTTAGATTCATTTGAAAGTTATAGTGTACAAAATATCAACAAAGAATATTCCCTTAACCCATGAGAACAAATATTTTTTGGTATGAACAACTATCCGAAGCTTTTGAACGATAGAGCTGCTTGGCCTCAGGACTGATACGCGTATGCAAGGGACGCAACTCCGAATCTGGTAGACGTTTTTCATAGTTTTTTTCCCAACTTCTTTTAATTATCATACGTTATTTAGATTCATTTGAAAGTTAGAGTGTACAAAATATCAACAAAGAATATTCCCTTAACCCATGAGAACAAATATTTTTAGGTATGAACAACTATCCGAAGCTTTTGAACGATAGAGCTGCTTGGCCTCAGGACTAATAGTTCATGCTGATATTTAAGCAAGAGGTAAACGGGAAAAATTTCAGTCTGTAATAAAACTGGAAGGAAAATTTTTAATACATCAAGAATCATTTGTAGATGTTTCATTTCATTGCATATTGATGATGTATTAATCAGATGAGGGGGTTGACATAACTTTTCTCCCATCTCTCCCGCCCCTGGGATTGAACCACGGCACAGCGCCTCGCTGCAAATGAGGGGGTTGGTAAGGGTGTTGCTCCATTTTCCTTTCTTATTGTTTCTTCTGCTTTAACTTGAAACTACACCCAGCCTTTGGAGAGCCATTCGCTCACTTGCTCGTGGCTTAAAAGACAGAACACGCTCAATTTGATGATCCTCTTCTGCAGACGACAGAGCTGGTGGTGGTGCAGACAGACACGGGGGAGCAGGGGGAGCATGGAGCAGGCAGCTATGAGATCATTGCTGAAGGTGACCTTGACCCAGCACTGCTGGAGCAGGTGGGAGACACCACGTACATGATTCTCAACGACGGCAACCTGCAGGTAGGAAGTGGTGACGTGATACTGATGGCTTGGCATGACGTGACCTTTGCCCCAACATGTTGTCACCTACTTTTTGTTTCCCTTGGAAGCAATACATGACATGCTCTATATTTCCATATGAACAGTTGTTCACACAGAAATGTTGTGTCGGTGAAAGCAACATAAGCTTCATATTCTCATTCCCTCCCTTTCACATACCCATACATGTGCACCCACACATCCTTATGCCCTCTCCCCCATCTCTCCCATCTCTCCCTATCTGCTGACTGTGCCTCTGTCAGTCTGTCTGTACATTTGTCTGTCTCTGTCTCCCTCCCACCCACCCCCACCCACCCTCTCTCTCTCTCTCTCTCTCTCTCTCTCTCTCTCTCTCTCTCTCTCTCTCTCTCTCTCTCTCTCTCTCTCTCTCTCTCTCTCTCTCTCAGCCCCTCCACCCCATTACTCTTCTCTCTCCCTTACCCACCCCCACTCTCACTGGTGTGTTTGCTGTCGAAATTTGTGGATGTAGCAGCAACTGCAAAGGAGAAAAACTGTTGAACAAGCATGAAGTATTACATTTAATACATCTGAGCCAGTGTCCAGACGAGAGGAGATCTACAGGTTCATAGATGCTTTGAGATTGGTTGAGATTGGTTACAGGCAATTGATAATTTAGTTATTTTCACACATTGGCACTTTTAAATTTAAGACTTCATATCCTCTCTGCATGTCTGCAGGTGCTGTCTCTGCCTGCCAACGTTACCATGGCACAGACCAACACCATCCAGTGCGTTGCCATGGCGCCTGAAGACTGCTCCATGACCATGACCTTGGAGGATGGATTGACTAGCACCACCCTGGAGGGTGGGCAGCAGGTGGTGGAAGAAGTGGGGGGCATCCAGGAGGGGCTGGAGGAGCAGGGGGTGGTGGATGAAGGGATGTTGGGGGTTGGAGTGGAGGGTGAGGGGGTGGAGATTGCAGACATGGAGAGCATTACCATCACCACCACACAGGACGTCATTCAGCAGGCCATGAAGGAGGCGGCGGCCATGGCTTCCGGCGGTGAGGAGTCTACAGATGCTGGAGACCAGGCTTGAAGCAGAGCTTGAGGGAGGAAACGGCTGTCTGCATCTCCCGTATGATCTTCCTGCATGGTATCACCTGTGGCACTGCACCTCCTGTGTGCATTCTTTTCGTGAAGCATTCAGAGTGTGCCCTGTGCTACCAGTTGTATGGCATCTACTCCATTTTCTTGACTTTTTGACTCACATGCGAAGCAAAAGTGAGTCTATGTACTCACCCGTTTCGGGCGTCCGGGCGTCCGAAAACTTTAACGTTGGATTTTTCTCAGAGACTATTAAGTCTATCAATACCAAATGTGGCATGATGGTGTATGATGACAAGGCCTCAAAGAAATACATAGTGACTTGTCCTTGCTTCAAGGTCAAGGTCGCAGGGGCCATAAATGTTGTCTAAAAAACAGTCATTTTTCACATTTTCTCAATTTTCTCTGAAGTTTTTTAGATTGGATACCTGACCTATATATAGTATATAGGGCAAAGTAATCTCTATCATTTGATACCAGTTTGGTTGACCTTGCTTCAAGGTCAAGGTCACAGGAGCTCTTCAAAGTGGGATTGTATACATATTTTGAAGTGACCTTGACCCTGAACTATGGAAGATAACTGTTTCAAACTTAATAATTATGTGGGGCACATGTTATACTTTCATCATGAGACACATTTGTTCACATATCATCAAGGTCAAGGTCACTTTGACCCTTATGAAATGTGACCAAAATGGGGTAGTGAACCACTAAAAGTGACCATATCTCATGGTAGAAAGTGCCAATAAGCACCATTGTGCTTCCTATGTCTTGAATTAACAGCTTTGTGTTGCATGACCTTGGATGACCTTGACCTTGGGTCAAGGTCACATGTATTTTGGTAGGAAAAATGTGTAAAGCATTTCTTAGTGTATGATGTCATTGGTAGGTTTAGTTGTTTGACCTTGACCTTGACGGTCACCTGAATGTCAAGGTCATATAAAGGTCAAGGTCAAGCATGTGAGTCGTATGGGCTTTGCCCTTGTTTAATCTCCTGTGTGCTCTCTATGCATCCTGGTATCTCCTGTAAGCCCTGTGGCGCTGGATCTCTTGTGTATGTATTCTGAGTACTTTGTCTCCAGTGTGCTCTGCTCTGCTTGCTGAGCAGCCATTGGTGTAGCATCAGTGTGCTGTCTCCACACAGTATTTTCTGTGTGTGTTTGTGTGTGTGTTTGTGTATGAATGCATGCATTTGTGTGTGCATGCATGTGTGTGTGTGTATGAATGCATGCATGTGTGTGTGTATGTTGTCTCTCTTGAAGCAGTACCTCCTACAAGTTCCTCTTTCTCAGCAGAGTACTTCTGTTTGCTTTACTCACATGACCTTTCTCTTTTGCAGTGTGGCATTTGCTGTTTAACTAGATGAGAAGAATTCTTGTTCCATGAGGAAAACAGACGGGAGCTTGCTACAGTGGGCATGGTCGCTGGCTTGCAAGGTTGTTGAAGAAAGGGCGTGTGTTTGAAAGTCTATATAATGCAAATGTTTGAACCTGAAGAGTTGCAAAAATAGTCTCATCAAGAGGAGAAGGTTGACTTTATATGCAGGCATGGTTGTTTGAAGACATTTTAGACATCTTGACAATCTAGCTGAAAACTGTGGGACTGTTGAATTGCACTGCAAGGTATTTGTGTAACTTGCAACAATCTTCATGTGTGTGTGTGTGTGTGTGTGTGTTTGTGTTTGTGTGTGTGTGTGTGTTTGTGTTTCATGTGAACATTTAAGCTGAGACTGAAATTTCAACATCTGCATTTTTATAGACAATAAACACATGGTCAAGAAACAACTTTTCACAGTGATTATTTATGTTGTCCTTCACACAGGGAAAACACCTTTCATCACAAATGACCATCTGCCTGTGAGAATGTTTGGAAGTCAGATGCTTTTGTTATTATTCATTGGAGTGCATAGAGATGTTGCTTGCCCAGTGTTTAGCATGCAGGCAGATGCTGGTCTTTCCACCTGAGGCCTTTGTTTCACCTTGAGTGTGGTTTTCTTTTAAGGCTTCATTTGGGCCCATCCCTACATAACGTTGGTGACTCCAGATGATTTGGTACAGACTGGCAGTGTGTATCCACTTGCTGTTGGCAAAATGGGAATGTGTCTGAAAGTGCATGGCCTGAGAGTGCGGTGGCCTTGAGTTTCAGCTGAGGAGAGGAGTGTCATATGACAATTGCTGAATGTCAATTGAGTTCCATAGCTAATCTTTCGAAATGTCAAAATATCCCTTTGTGTTCATCTAAGTGAATGAGAATGGTGCTGGTTTTGAGAGGCGTCTATGAAGATTTTCTCTCTGTGTATGCCATGTTTATTTGCAGTTTGTATGTTCATGTCTAGAAAGGTGACCTGGTACGACTGTACCTGTAGAAACAAGACAGACCATGTCCTGTGCTTGGCCAGAAAATGGCTTGCAGTCTCTGTGCATCAATGTTCACTTTGGGGTGGGGGAATAGTGTTTTGGGGAAATGTTTTGATATTGTTAAAATGCAACAAAAATTAATCTTTTAAGTCATTCCACTGTTGAACTGAAGTGATATGTGAGCATTTTACAAAAATTTTGGACAGTGCAAATATCAGGGTGGACGAGCTGTGTTTAGACAAAAATGCTGCAAATATTACCTGGTGAAAATCAATAATAACTTGGTTCTAATAAGTGGATCATGAATATTAACTTTTATTTTTAAGCATTAAAAAGTGCACGGATCCATACCAGTTTGATCTTTGTAGATCTGTTTATCAAGTTTTCATTGCACACATCCTTTGCATGGGCTTCTGATATCCATATTTTTCTCAGCAGTATGAGCATTAATGCACAAACAATGTATCTAGTCAGTTCTACACATTTCAGTGGCATTTATGCAGAACACCTCCCAAGTAACCTCAGGAATTGTTTCATTAATTAGGTCAATTTAAAGGACCCTTCCCAGCTCTTTGTGTGGCAACCAAATTATTTTGCTGTCATACATGGTTTAAAATACTGGCAATAATGGTAGTTGTTATGGTGAGGTTGTGCCCTGGAGTACTGAGAGTTCTAGGGGATGTCTTCATACATCTTGGCAGACTTGACAGAATTTTTTGTGCATGTGATTGTACTAAATACCAAGAGGAGTCCTTGCTTCATTGGGCAGTGGGTTTGGGGTAAGAATTGACCCCCTGTGGGTTCGGGGTAAGAATTGACCCCCTGTGGGTTCGGGGTAAGAATTGACCCACCGCGTCTCCCCACGCGATTCGTAAGAGGCGAATAACTAGGGACACAGTGACTGGATTACGTTTACTCTAAACTGTTCTGGTGATCTTCGTGCTTAATGGCCTTACAAAGCCTACAAAGGCTGATAGGCCGTAAAACACTATCCCTCCCTCCCTCATTGGGCAGTTGCACACAGGTAATAGCTTGGCACAAACTTATATCAAAAGGAATGAAAAATCAGTAAGCTATCTGAGTCACACTTTGCCATTGAAAATCTGGATATTTTGGGGCTAGATGCTTGATTGGGTACTTTTAGTTTGTTTGTTTTGGTTATTTTTGATAATCACTGGATGTTGTGCACCATTTTGCTTTGATGAAATTTTTAGCATTTTCCCTTGTGTGGGAATATTGTCATGCAAAGGACAACAGCACTGCAGTTGCTTAGTATTGTGTTCAACTTGATTTGTGTTTTTCTCCATTGTAGTAAGGCTTACATTGTGTGTTCAATGTACTACCATTTAAATGATCAGGATATTTCAAAAGACACTTTTTTCATGCTGCAGTTAGATTAGTTCCCTTACATCGGAAAAATTTCATCTTTAAAGAAACACTACATGCTTGGTACAGTAAAGTGGTTTGAAATGACCGCTGAAAGAAGCAGTATTAATATACTTTTACCCCGCGATGTTTGATTACAAATAAAAGCATGAATTTTAGCGGTCTGCACCAGAAAAGATAGCTGTGAACAAACTACCCAACAATCATAGTAGCAGATCATGTTCTTTCGAAGATACGTGTACCTAAGTATTTACTGTACAATAAATTTGTACCTTTATAGCAGAAAAAAAGGATTTGCTTTTTGCATTGCAGAATGAATATGAAATGTGTTGTTGTAGACTTCTTGATTTCTTTCTGCAGACACAGGTTCCTTTACCACTACACAGACTAGTAGCTGAGACTTGGTGACGTTGGCATTTCCATGGTAACCAAATGTGAGATTACTTCTGGAACCACTGGGGTTGCCTGGCGTCTGGCTACCAGGCAGCATTGCTTGATGATTTTTGACTCACATGCGAAGCAAAAGTGAGTCTATGTACTGAGCCGTGTCGTCCGGGCGTCCGTCCGGGCGGGCGTCCGGGCGTCCGTCCGTAAAAAACTTAAACGTTGGATTTTTCTCTGAGACTATTAAGTCTATCAACACCAAATGTGGCATGATGGTGTATGATGACAAGGCCTCAAAAAATATACATAGTGACTTGACCTTGCTTCAAGGTCAAGGTCACAGGAGCCATAAATGTGGTCTCAAAAACAGTCATTTTTCACATTTTCCCAATTTTCTCCCACGTTATTGAGAATGGCGACCTCAGCTACAAGTGGTATATAGGTCAAAGCAAGCCCTATCTATTGATACCAGTTTGGTTGACCTTGCTTCAAGGTCAAGGTCACAGGAGCTCTTCAAAGTTGGATCGTATACATATTTTGAAGTGACCTTGACCCTGAACTATGGCAGATAACTGTTTCAAACTTAATAATTATGTGGGGCACATGTTATACTTTCATCATGAGACACATTTGGTCACATATCATAAAGGTCAAGGTCACTGACCCTTATGAAATGTGACCAAAATGTGGTAGTGAACCACTAAAAGTGACTATATCTCATGGTAGAAAGTGCCAATAAGCACCATTGTGCTTCCTATGTCTTGAATTGACAGCTTTGTGTTGCATGACCTTGGATGACCTTGACCTTGGGTCAAGGTCACATGTATTTTGGTAGGAAAAATGTGTAGAGCATTTCTTTGTGTATGATGTCATTGGTAGGTTTAGTTGTTTGACCTTGACCTTGAAGGTCACCTGAAGGTCAAGGTCATATAAAGGTCAAGGTCAAGCATGTGAGTCGTATGGGCTTTGCCCTTGTTTTCTTTGCAATCATGAATTAATTATTGTTTTGTGGCTTGCTTGCATGGATATGATGATGGTCAACTTCTCTCTGTTGTCTATCATTCACAATCTTCTTGTTATTCTTCTATTCACTGGAACGTTTGTTTGCTGATAACAATATATGGTCAGAAAACTTATGATTAAAACTGTGAAGCACCTGAAAGCTCTTTGACCTTTTTTCCCTCTGTACTGCTTAGTACTACAGTTCTGGTTAGACAGGAATGATAAGGAAATGATTCATAAACCTGCTCCCGAGTCAAGATTGTGTATAAGAAGGCAACTATCCATCTTTTTATCCATCCATCAATCCATCCATCCATCCATTCATCCATCCAACCATTCATTCATTTAGAAACGTTGATGACACCATATAGTTTAGTTGTTAGTTTTTTTTTAATTTAGAGTGGCATGTATTTCAAAGACAATGGTGTGGAGTATAATAAACACGCAAGTTTTAAACTAGTAAGTCTGTTGAGTGCAGCACAGTGAACGGAAGTATGCATTATCATTCTTCATCTGTCTACCAGTAAGTGTTTGTGCCTGACGAAAACTTTTCATTTGAAAATGTTTGCTTCCATAACTTCTCATTCCTTGTTGTCTCTGAAATACAATCGACTCTTTGAGAAGCATTTCTGTGCCGTGTTGGCAATGTCTCTAGGTTCCAGGCATCTTGTTTCATCATCTTTCATTCAGACACGTTTCTTGGACGTGTATGAGACGAAATTTCTATATGTGACCTGTAGTAGTGATGAATGTTAAAGTTTCAATGATACATTCATTCACTTACTACTTCGTTCATTCAGATATGTCGCAAGCGTTGCATATTCAATTTCTAGGCATGGCAAATGAAACACCTTATTTCGGCCATCATGCAGTTGTCTTGGTTGATCAAAGTAGCATAGCGAAAGAAAAAATGAAATTGTAAGTAAACATAGCAAACGACGTGAACACTAGTTTAATATTTTTTAAATACTTTTATTGCTGACACAAGATTTTGACATTACACACTGCACTTTGGTTTGCATGTGACATTGCAAGCAATAACGTTACCGGTATAGGGATATGAAAACTCTGTTCACCGCGCAAGCTACTGATGTGCACACACACTACTTTTGATTGAAATCACGGGGCGCTATCACAGACTGCAAGCTGGAACGAAACGAGCCTCTCTTCCCGAAATGTATCGCAGCAGTGCAAGGCATCTACGAGTTGGGTAATCAGAGAGACAAATGTTTCTATTCTTCCACTGTTAAACTATTCCATTCTTTGCAGTCACAGAATTGTAAGATACGTTCTGTACTTCATCAATGCATGTTAATTTACTTTCGAAAAATCACATTCAATCACTCGTTTTTATTATAATAAAAAATCGTAGAAAATGTGTACAAGTTAGAAAAAGACCCTGGCACCTTTTTCTTTTTTTAAATGACGGCCGGGACTTAACACTATTGATTCAGACGGCACTCAAATTCATTGAATTGCACGTTCTTTCCAAATTGCAGCCGGTGTTCCGCACATTAGGAAGCTGATACAAGCACCGCTTCATTTTCAGATGCACTTTTCTGCAAACAACATCGCCCCATCGATTTAGCACCGGTGTCACGAAATATTCTTTCCCTGTGTTATTTTATGGCGGAAGTGCTTCTGCGCATGCGCGAAATTGGGTGCGAAATTGTTTCACGTGTATATGGCGTGCTTTTTTATCCTGCGTGTTATTTTGTCGCGCTCAGTTTTATCACGGTTACGCACACCCATTCAATGTTTGCGTTTTCAATTTACACTGCAAGTACAACTACAAGTTGCCAGTTATATTTTATCGTGACACTGACGCAGATATTGTACATTCTGGTTTTGTTAGTGTTATTTTCTCAGACGTAGCATTTTATCACCGCTCATAACACATGCAGGGTCACTTTTTACAAGTTTTGTCCGTTTAGCTTAGATATAGTTTATTGCGTCACAAATGTAAATTAATGTTAGTATTTCCAACTTTCACAAAAATATAGGACCATAAAATATTGAATCAAGGGAAACAAATTATATGCCAGTACGCAATAGTGGACTTGTAACACTCTTGTCACGGCACGTGCATTTACCACAATACCTTTATCTGACCCACTTCTACCATTTGCAGTAGCTAACCCAGCAGTTTTACAAAAATCTTCAAAACGTTCATCTGTGACACATAGTCACTGTACTTTGCCTTCCTCTCCATCATCGCCTTCTCTCATCCTTCAAAACGTTCATCGCGAAAATTTAGCACAGCCGGAAACGACCCGAATCTTCGCGCATGCGCAGAAGCACTTCTGCCATAAAATAGCACAGGGAAAGAATATTTCGCGACACCGGCACTCACTGATGACAGATTTTTTCGGACCAGCCTAATGGCCGCCCTTTGGTTCGACTGTTTGTGACGGTCTGACGAAAGTTCGCTTAGTCCACTCAACAATAGAAATCATGCACTAGACTAGTTTTGTCGTTTCTCTTTTATCTCCCTTCGCGATTCGTAAGAGGCGAATAACTAGGGACACCGTGAGTGAATCGCGTTTACTCTAAACTGTTCTAGTGATTTTCTTGCTTAATGGCCTTATATAGCCTACAGAGGCTGATAGGCCGTAACACTCAATCAATCAATCAATCATTTCTCTTTAGTATGACTCTGGTGCGAAACTCTGTACTCGTTCCCAACACACGAGGAAAAGTAATGAAAATTAACGTCTTTTATTCCCATGTTGGGTGTTCGGTCTGATGCATCGCTATAAAGATAGAAGGATTTCTTTGAAAATGTGTATCAAATTTGGGGGATTTGGCTTAACGTATGATTATAATGAACACAGACATGGGTGTCCTATTACCAAAGCAGTTACGTATAGGACATGTACCTCCAGGAAATGCTGGTGTGTGTAACACGCGTAAATGAGATAAAAACGATATTGGACAAACCCTCTTTGTACAGCCTTCGAAACAAGTGGTGAATAATAACCCCCCGAGGAAGGGGATTCCATAAATATTCTTGACTCGGTTTCTTTGGCACCGCGACAGGATCACTTGCAGAGTCTCAGTGAAACCTGCTTCCACAGATGAATCGGGAATGCAACGGCTGTCAAATCTTGAGTCAGTTCTGCCACCCATCTTTGGTATCACACAATTCTGAATTTAACAAGAAATTAAAAAGGTAACTAATGCGTACACACGCACACACAAACGCACACATACGCGCGCGCGCACGCAGGGGCAGGCCGAGACAGCTAAGAAACAGGGTTTTCTTAGGCCCCATCCCCCACCCCTCAACCCATCCCCACCTCTTTTGATTCCCAACATTATGAAATAAACAATACGCATGAGAAAACATTCTCTCTCTCTCTCTCTCTGTCTCTCTCTCTCTGTCTCTCTCTCTCTCTCTCTGTCTCTCTCTGTCTCTCTCTCTCTCTCTCTCTCTCTCTCTGTCCTGCTCTCTCTCTCTCTTCTCTCTGTCTCTCTCTCTCTCTCTCTGTCTGCTCTCTCTCCTCTCTGTCTCTCTCTCTCTGGCCCTGTCTCTCTCTCTGGTCCTGTCTCTCTCTCTCTCTCTCATCTCTCTCTCTCTCTCTCTCTCTCTCTCTCTCTCTCTCTCTCTCTCTCTCCCCCCACCCACCCCCACCCCCACCCCTCCCCTCCTCCTTTTCTCTGCTGAGCTGGACACAAAAGTATGTTCACGTACATTCCGGCACGTGCCAGTTCATACATTCTCACTCGTACGCGTGTCAGAAGTCTAGGCTAATAATTACCCACGCTCAAATCACTCGAGAAACACGCGTACACGACGTTCGCACGCACATCCATTGTTACGAACCCAGCTGGCGCGTGCAGTCTGTTTGATTTTCCACGGGGTACGGGCAGTGCTAGCCGTTTAGTCTTTCTCCTTCACGTGTAGTGAGAATCAAACTGCTTCTCCTCCCGATTGTAGAGCCATCGATTGCAGGATTTTATTAAAGTAGATTCTTTTCTTGCAGTATCCCTCGTATGCATTCGTTCACTGTGAATTCCGTAGTTTTGTAGCGTTGTATTAAGTTGGAGCCCTTTGTAAAGGAATTTACGTCGGAATATCAAAGAGTAGAGATGTGTTCCGCCCACCACCATCTGGGCATGTGGGGCATCCTTAATCTCCCAACAACTATCTGGGAAGAAATCCAAGAGAAGATACAGGGGTTAAAGGTGGTGCCTTCAGCTGGCCAGAGCAGAGTGTTTATAGAAGGAGCGATAGTGCCTGTGGGAACAAAGGGAGAAGCCCTGTCAGATCAGAGGGAGAATGGAGTTGTGTTCAGAATATCTGGGGCTCTGGTTGGCACCTGTGTGTGTTGGGGTGTGAAAGTAAAGAAATCTCTAATGGGTCAGATGTTCTGGAACTGTCTCAGCCATTGAGAACGGAGGGGTGGAGCGAAAGGAGATAAGGATTGGAGGGGGAGAGAAAAGGAGAGAGTAAAGGGGATTCGACAGGCGAACAGGGGAGGGAGCGGACACGGTTTGTGTGGGGTGCCCTTGTATGCTGCCCTGTAAGGAAGAAGAACAAAGGAGTTTGAAAAGTCACCGGCCCAACTTGTCCTCTCGATATCCCATCCACGCTACAACATCTACTGTCATGCTCGACAGCCACGCACCTGCCACATTAACACGCGGTATTCCCAAGCTTCTCCTATCACAATAGCATCACTGTCCATCTGCTCCCATCGTCTGCGCACTGTTTCTCCCACTTGGTGAGACGAAACTGCAGTGGTAACGAGTGTGTCATGCCTCAATCCCTACCTCTGCAATCATCCAGGCTATTGAGGCTTACAAAGCACTGTAGACGCACCTATGCGATGGCATTCGGTGCTTGATCAATACTGGGCACTGCTGCTGTGAAAGGTTAAAGGCTCCCCAAGGCAATTAGCTTGTCAGCACGCCATCTACCCGCGCCCTTGCCTTGGGACTCTCGGGTTACGGGGTGAGTGAGTAGATTTAGTCCTTGGGGTGGGTACATACACTTCTAGGTATTAGCTATGCTTTTTCATCCTTAAAAAAACCCATTATGTTGATCATTACAGAGTATTGTGAAGTACTCATGAAGACATCTTCATTTGTTACAATTCATTGCGTTCGTTAAGTTGCACAGACCACTAATTAGTGTATTCACGTATATACATAGAATTTAAGTAATTACTGACTGTACAATTGGATACAAAGATACTAAGATGAAAGCTGGTTTTCTGGTCTAAATCTGTTTTGTCTTTGAATGTTTGAAGTGCTATGCTGAGTACTTTTCCATCGATCGTTGGACTACATTAAGATTACTCCTACACGACAATCTCTGCACAGAACGTTGTGCCAGCTTAAGAAGAAGGCGCCGTGTTTGTTTTACCGCAGTTGTCTAACTCACCCATTGCATGTAACCGGTTTACCCCTGGATGGGAAGAGGCAATGCGAGGCAAACGCATTGCTCATGTAAAATAAAACTTTCTTTAAATGTCTTGCATTCACGCAGTATCGAACTCTGCACCCAACCGACTCGTCCAGCGTCCTGACCACGTGGTCTAACATGCACGAATGACAATGCGCGGTGACAC
>JAWQFJ010000050.1:164227-171727 GCA_034096865.1 Theodoxus fluviatilis
CCAGACTGGGACAGGCTGACTGACCCAGGACAGATGCAGAGGCTGCAGTCTCGGCCCTCCGACATCCTGGTCCCTAATGCCAAGGTTCATCTGCAGCTGAATCTCTCTCCGCCACACTCGGCCTGAACTCGGCTCCACGTCAATCTGGTGATAGCAATGCACGGTGGTGAAGGGGTTTGTCCTTATGAGGAATTGGTGTGTGAAGTTTAGGTTTTCAAAGAAAAAATGAGACACATACACAGAGAGAGAGAGAAAGAGAGAGAGAGAAAGGCAAGCAGGCAGGCAGGCGGGCAGGCTGGCAGGCAGGCAGGCTGGCAGGTAGAAGGTTGATAGGCAGAAAGGTCAGTGTGCCAAGCGGTCAGTTTGTCGGTCGAGAAAGGTCAGTGGTTGGGACAGTGAATGGCATCTAGTGGCTGATTGTTTAGCGTGGAGTCAACTATGGATGAAACAGAGACAGAAGTGTGGCTGGATGGGTAGATGATTGATATAATGAGTATGAAAGTTTAAAATGCACAAATATTTTCTTTTCAAAAGCATGAACTCACTTGACAAGCAGTACGTAAACAACATTTGCTGTATAATGTTTAGTTCATATTTCGTCGTGGTAAAGAAGACTGTTCATTTCTTCATCTGACTTAAAACTACAGTTAGACAGTGACGTAGATGCGAAATTCTAAAAGCCTGGAGGAAGAGATTTTGGATCGAATACAGCATCTGAACTACAGGAGCCTCCCTGAGGAATTGTGTTCTTAGTAATTACGTTCAGACAAGGCTGGCAGCTCTCTGTTGAACGCACGCCTGTGCATTCAAAGGGAAATACGATGAAAGCGGTTCAGGATGGATGGATGAGTGGATGGAGTTTAAGGGCCAAGCGGTTCAGGAAACAAAATTATTGATCTTCTTGAAGTGGAGTTCCGTGAAAGCTCTTTAACGTTTTTGAGCCGTTTGGAGATCCTTTAGCGCATTTCAGTCGCACACGGACTGGACAGGTTGGTGAGTTCCGCCCTATCGAAAGCTTTCGACGCAATCCATACGTGACACGAAAACAACATTTGGCTTGTTTTCAGACAGACTCCTTCCCCCTTGTGCACACAGTCAAATTAGCATCATCGACAGCATTCATACGGAATTTTCTTGTTATCCCAAGCAGATGGAATATGAACATTAATTCTTCTGCGTCGATGATCAGAAATCGATTTTATCGCTTTTCATTTGCGACGATGAAATGGTGGGCGATGCGAACAATGTCAGTATCATGTTAGCAACTGCAACTCTCGGTTTACCCTGAGCTATTTGGAGTTACCACGAGTCTGTTCTCAACAGATAAAAAGTTGACGTAAGCCATAATTCGGGGTTATGATGCGGCCTTGCACACAACAGCTTAAGTGCAAATGTGCGCACTGCGCTTATTCAACAGTATTCTACCGTGGGTACCGGTAATCGTCTTCAGACTCCCCAGGAACATCAAATGCACCTTAAAACACCTCAGATGAATTTTCAGTTGGTTTTTTGTTGGGTTGATTTATTGGTGTGGTGATTGGTTTGCAGTAGCGATGGCCGAGTGATGATGATGGTGGTGATAGTGATGGCGGTAGAATAATGGCGGTGCGGTACCTGTTGTGGCGGTAGTGGCGTTGATGGTGGTTGCGGTGATGGTAGTGGTGACGGTGGTAGTGGTGGCTGTAATGTTACTGGTAGTTGTGGTGGTGATAGTTGTGGTGGTGATAGTTGTGGTGGTGGTAGTTGTGGTGGTGGTAGTTGTGGTGGTGATAGTTGTGGTGGTGATAGTTGTGGTGGTGGTAGTGGTGGTGGTGATAGTTGTGGTGGTGGTAGTTGTGGTGGTGGTAGTTGTGGTGGTGATAGCTGTGGTGGTGGTAGTTGTGGTGGTGGTAGTGGTGGTGGTGGTAGTTGTGGTGGTGTTAGTGGTGGTGGTGGTAGTTGTGGTGGTGGTAGTTGTGGTGGTGGTAGTTGTGGAGGTGATAGTTGTGGTGGTGATAGTAGTTGTGGTGGTGGTAGTTGTGGTGGTGATAGTTGTGGTGGTGATAGTTGTGGTGATAGTTGTGGTGGTGATAGTTGTGGTGGTGGTAGTTGTGGTGGTGATAGTTGTGGTGATAGTTGTGGTGGTGATAGTTGTGGTGGTGATAGTTGTGGTGGTGATAGTTGTGGTGGTGATAGTTGTGGTGGTGATAGCTGTGGTGGTGATAGTTGTGGTGGTGATAGTTGTGGTGATAGTTGTGGTGGTGATAGTTGTGGTGGTGATAGTTGTGGTGGTGGTAGTGGTGGTGGTGGTAGTTGTGGTGGTGATAGTTGTGGTGGTGGTAGTTGTGGTGGTGGTAGTGGTGGTGGTGGTAGTTGTGGTGGTGTTAGTGGTGGTGGTGGTAGTTGTGGTGGTGGTAGTTGTGGTGGTGGTAGTTGTGGAGGTGATAGTTGTGGTGGTGATAGTAGTTGTGGTGGTGGTAGTTGTGGTGGTGGTAGTGGTGGTGGTGGTAGTGGTCGTGGTGATAGTTGTGGTGGTGATAGCTGTGGTGGTGGTAGTTGTGGTGGTGGTAGTGGTGGTGGTGGTAGTGGTGGTGGTGGTAGTGGTGGTGGTGGTAGTTGTGGTGGTGATAGCTGTGGTGGTGGTAGTTGTGGTGGTGGTAGTTGTGGTGGTGATAGTTGTGGTGGTGGTAGTGGTGGTGGTGGTAGTTGTGGTGGTGGTAGTTGTGGTGGTGGTAGTTGTGGAGGTGATAGTTGTGGTGGTGATAGTAGTTGTGGTGGTGGTAGTTGTGGTGGTGGTAGTGGTGGTGGTGGTAGTGGTGGTGGTGATAGTTGTGGTGGTGATAGCTGTGGTGGTGGTAGTTGTGGTGGTGGTAGTGGTGGTGATGGTAGTGGTGGTGGTGGTAGTGGTGGTGGTGGTAGTTGTGGTGGTCATAGCTGTGGTGGTGGTAGTTGTGGTGGTGGGAATTGATGGTGGTGATAGTTGTGGTGGTGGTAGTGGTGGTGGTGGTAGTTGTGGTGGTGGTAGTGGTGGTGGTGGTAGTTGTGGTGGTGATAGTTGTGGTGGTGATAGTTGTGGTGGTGGTAGTGGTGGTGGTGGTAGTTGTGGTGGTGATAGTTGTGGTGGTGGTAGTTGTGGTGGTGATAGTTGTGGTGGTGATAGTTGTTGTGGTGATAGTTGTGATGGTGGTAGTGGTGGTGGTGGTAGTTGTGGTGGTGATAGTTGTGGTGGTGATAGTTGTGGTGGTGATAGTTGTGGTGGTGATAGTTGTGGTGGTGATAGTTGTGGTGATAGCTGTGGTGGTGATAGTTGTGGTGGTGGTAGTTGTGGTGGTGATAGTTGTGGTGATAGTTGTGGTGGTGATAGTTGTGGTGGTGATAGTTGTGGTGGTGATAGTTGTGGTGGTGATAGCTGTGGTGGTGATAGTTGTGGTGATAGTTGTGGTGGTGATAGTTGTGGTGGTGATAGTTGTGGTGGTGGTAGTGGTGGTGGTGGTAGTTGTGGTGGTGGTAGTTGTGGTGGTGATAGTTATGGAGGTGGTAGTGGTGGTGGTGGTAGTTGTGGTGGTGATAGTTGTGGTGGTCGTAGTAGTGGTGTGGTGGTGTATTTGTTCTACATTTATGGCGGCATTCCCACAATAGACATGGGCGTCATTCTTCATTCATTACTCATGACTTGCGGTTGAACGAATAAATGAATGAATGAGGCGTAACGGCCTGTTAGCCTGAAAAGGCAATGTGAGGCAATCGACCATGAACAGGAGGTGGTTACAGTGGCAGCGAGTCTAGTCACGATTTCCCCATTTACTCGTCTTCTACGGGGATGTGGGGGGTGTCCGTCACGAGTGAGACCTCTGGCAATTAGCAGCATGGTGTCTCCATCCACATTGTCTGAAGCTACGCTATCTCTCATGAGCAGCATGGTGTCTCCATCCACATTGTCTGAAGCTACGCTATCTCTCATGAGCAGCATGGTGTCTCCATCCACATTGTCTGAAGCTACGCTATCTCTCATGAGCAGCATGGTGTCTCCATCCACATTGTCTGAAGCTACGCTATCTCTCATGAGCAGCATGGTGTCTCCATCCACATTGTCTGAAGCTACGCTATCTCTCATGAGCAGCATGGTGTCTCCATCCACATTGTCTGAAGCTACGCTATCTCTCATGAGCAGCATGGTGTCTCCATCCACATTGTCTGAAGCTATGCTATCTCTCATGAGCAGCATGGTGTCTCCATCCACATTGTCTGAAGCTACGCTATCTCTCATGAGCAGCATGGTGTCTCCATCCACATTGTCTGAAGCTACGCTATCTCTCATGAGCAGCATGGTGTCTCCATCCACATTGTCTGAAGCTATGCTATCTCTCATGAGCAGCATACTATGCACACGTGGCGGGAGTGGCTGGGAAATTGACGTCACTGCAACCCACCAAGCTCAAATTCGTACCCACCCTGTTAGATGGACCTGAAAACGACCTTCAATTCTCATCCCACCACTATAGATTCCCGAGTCAGTCATCTGTTCCAAAATGACGTCGATTTGCACAACTTGGCAAAAGCAAGAGTGCTTCCCCATTTCTGTAGTTGATGTCATGGGGCTGCATCCGTCTTCGCCTGCAGGGTTGGATGTATGACCAGAGAAAAATGCTCAGCCTGGGGAAACTTGTAGGCTAGGCCAGAACATCGCTAAACGAGAAAACATCCTTGTGGATTGTCTGTGTTGTGGCCTGTGTCCGTACGCTTTCATACGAGACTACGAACATAGTCCAGGCTGACTGTGGCCCGTTTCAACGACACGAGTCACATTTTCCAACTGGACGAAATTTAGCTACCACCCAGAATAGGCCTACTCTAGAGAAAGTAGATTGCCAGATATGAAATTTTCATTTCAGCCACTCCACAAATCCTCCGTCTATAAGTTGTAGCAAGGAAATTTCTAGATGTTGTTGTTGAGCAAGCTATAAAGTGTTGTTAATACCTTTGCCCTCTGTCGTATTGATGGAAAAAGCCTCTCAGCCGCATGTTTTCCATCACCATTTCCTCCCTCTCCAATGAAATATTTTCTTGCATTCGTATATCGTATGAGAGCAAGACTTCATATCGACGAGAATTTATGGAGTTTTATTGACCAGACTAAAAACGATTCCGAACGGGAGACTACATTTGACCGGAGCATTGTGTAAAATGTCATGGGGATCTTTCAAACATTCATACGTCATTTTCTCGAAATGTCCATTCTTGAGGAAAACGTCCTCACTAGGCTGCTACCCGTTAACCATTCAACCGATTTAAAAAAGGGTTTCACTTGTGCACAGAACATTAAAAACACACTCCAAACGGTTCAAAGTAAAATACTACAAAAATGGAGACAAGACTAAAATCGTGAAGACAGTTCACATATATAATCGTCTCGGGTCACTTATTCGACCCACGGTTTCCTCAAACCTTGTTCTGTCCACTGCATGGCTCAAACCCTTCACTGAGACTTCCCCGCTCACCAAGAGTGGGCGCTGTGACACTGAAAAGACTCACGAAGGATCTCCTGGAGTCTGCAGGGCTGGGCGAGATGTTGGCGGGTCCGGGCAGTCCGGGGAAGCTGCGCCACGCCATCACACCCACGATTCCCGTCACGTTCTGCGTTCCCCCACTGACGTCATAGGCTGCGTCATCAGACAGCGTCCCTGTAGAGATAGAATGAGGCATTGATGCCTGCAGCGCCTGAGAAAAAAGGTTGCAGAGGATATTACTGTGAAATGTGTAAAATAATGATGGAAACGAAGAGTATCGTTGGAATGAAAGGGGCGAAACAAAGAGACTGGGGCAAAAAAGGACAAGAAATTTCTAGACCACGGAGAGGACCGTCACTGGAAGAGCCCCTGTCTGTCTTCCAGTGTTTCGGCCCTGTCTTTATGACTCTCTCGCTCTCGGGTGGGTGAGCCACTCGTCGATATAAACTCAGGTGCTCGCCAGTCATCTCAGATGGCCAGTCTCACTGTGTGACGGTCCCAATCATCTGCCACACCGAAGCGCAGGCTGGGGGTATCGAACGAAGGAAGCCTGATCACCGAAGCTCATAGCTGGGGATGGTGATTACGTTGCTTAGTCGAAGCGAATATGCGGCCTCTGCCTCAACTATTTGCCAAAAGTTTCTTAATATCCTGTGTCTATACTCTAAACCTACTCTAAACCTCTACACCTAAAAACTTCATCTAAACCACTACACCTATATATAAGCCTCTACATCCGCTCTAATCATCTACATCTACTCTGTCTGCATAAACTCTTAAGCTCTACACTTACTCCAAAACTCCACTTCCACACTAAACCTCTACACTTTACTCTAAACCTCTGCACTTACACTAAACCTCTGCATGTACTCTAAATATATACCTATTCTAAATCCCTACGTGTAACTGACTCTCTACATGTACCCTAAACCTCCACACCTACTACGAATCCCCACACCTGTTCTAAAACTCGACACCTACCGTTGAGCATGTGCAGCCTGTAGAGCTGGGTGCCGCCATACTCGCTGGACTGGAGGTCTGAGAAGTTGACTGCGCGCAAAAGCTCCGGCACAAAGACGTCTGCGTGACGTGGCGGCGTTCCGCATGAGGCGCACGTGTGGAAGGATGCGCACTTAGACAGGAAGTCGGTATGGGACTGTAGGGAGGCGGTTGTCGCCCCTGGTTTCAGCAGGTTGATGGGGGCCGTGTCGAAACCTTGGTACACTGCACGCAGAAACAGACTTGCTGTACGATGGGAAGGAACCCTCAGAAGCAGTGGCTTGTATTTTGATGAGGTGTCGAAAAGTTGACGACCCCAGTGTCAAGTAATGAACGAGAGGTCTTCTCATGAAAATAACTCTGACGATGTCGTAGATTCTTGTGATGATGATGATGATGATGATGATGATGATGATGATGATGATGATGATGATGATGATGATGATGATGATGATGATGATTTTAATAATCAAGAGAAAGATTTTGAAGATGATGAAGATTTTGAAAATGATGAAGATGCTGAAGATGCTGCTGCTGCTGCTGCTGCTGCTAATGATGATGATGATGAAGAGGAGGAGGAGGAGGAGGAGGAGGAGGAGGAGGAGGAGGAGGAGGAGGAGGAGGAGGAGGAGGAGGAGGAGGAAGGACGAAGGAGGAAGGAGGAAGGAGGAAGGAGAAGGAGGAGGAGGGGGAGGGGGGAGGGAGGGGGAGAGAGGGAGGGAGGGAGGGAGGGGAAAAAGGGAGGGAGGGAGGGAGGGAAAAAGGGAGGGAGGGAGGGAGGGAGGGAGGGAGGGAGGGAGGGAGGGAGGGAGGGAGGGAGGGAGGGAGGGAGGGAGGAGGGAGGAGGAGGAGGAGTAGGAGCAGGAGGAGGAGGAGGAGGAGGAGGAGGAGGAGGAGGAGGAGGAGGAGGAGGAGGAGGAGGAGGAGGAGGAGGAGGAGGAGGAGGAGGAGGAGGAGGAGGAGGAGGAGGAGGAGGAGGAGGAGGAGGGAGGAGGAGGAGGAGGAGGAGGAGGAG
>JAWQFJ010000051.1:0-12500 GCA_034096865.1 Theodoxus fluviatilis
CTCCTTGTTATCCAGCCTTTACTCCTTGTTATACCGCCTTTACTCCTTGTTATCCAGCCTTTACTCCTTGTTATCCCGCCTTTACTCCTTATTATTCCGCCTTTACTCATTGTTATCCCGCCTTTACTCCTTGTTATCCCGCCTTTACTCCTGGTCATCCCGGCATTACTCCATCTGTCCCCCCCCACTGTTGCTGCTGATCCCTCCACCCGTCTTCCTTCTCGTGCTGCTCGTACTTGTCATTGTTCATTGCATTGTAAAATCCTACGACGCATCACGTACAACGTCCCTGTAGGTACAACGTCTTATCACGTACAACGTCCCACCACGTACTACGTCTCATCACATACTACGTCCCACCACGTACAACGCCCCTCTAGGTACAAGGTCTCATCACGTACTACGTTCCACAACGTACAACGACCCAACACGTACAACTTCCTACCGCTTACAACGTCCTACTACTTTCAACGTCCCATCTTCTGTGCCTCCTGAGTTGCGTCATACACAGGGTGCAGTCTCCAGTTCCCTCTCCTCATGAAGCAAGAAAAATCGTTCCTGTGCATTTTCTACGGAGAGCATCGCCTCGCTGTGTGCTCCGAGAACGTCTTGTCTCGTTTCCACATCCAGTCCTGAATTCATCGTTTGGCCCAATGACCCCTGCAGAGGATGGCTGCCGTCAAGGGACAGAAGGGTGGGCGTCCTGTCTGGGTGCTTGTGAACGTGCCTCGCCTCTTTTCCTGCCTTCCAGTAAACGTCAGCACTCGTCAGGCGTCCCAGAGACGCGTTGGACGGAGGTGTGGGGAGACCACATCAAGGCAGGCAAAGTGTGGCGCCTTGCCTCGCGCTATCCCTGCCCTGCCAACAGAATAAAGATCTTTCACCCAGCCTTGGATGTGGTGTGCAATCAAGCCCCCCCGCCCTGCCGGGGGGCAGCCCAGGTGCCCGCAGTCATCGACCCGGTCCTGCGCTGTCCTTGCCCGCCTTGCATGCTTGCCTGCAGAATGCTGTCCCACGCTCACTCCTCCTCTCCCTGCCTCCCTACCATGGTGGGTCGGAACAGGAAGGAAGCGGTGTGCGCTGGAGAAGGCGTTGATTTCCAAGGCTTTGAAAGGTTCTGAGTCTCTACCGTCCCCTCTTCCTATAGGAATAATGCCAATGTCCAGCATATCCTTCTACCGTTGTTTGAGATTTTGTCCAGAGGTTGTTGTGGTGTTTTTTCATCACCGTACATTTCTTTTCAGTCAAGTTTCGGTTGCCTGCTTATGCTTTATTGCGAAATTCACGTCGATACAAATGTGTAAAATCTTGAAATGTGAATTGTCCATGTCAAAAGATATTTGTAGTGCAGTAAATATTGTGGCATTCCTCCGATAATTAATATGTGACGCATGTGATTTGGTAAATATAGTAGGTTTCTTCAAGTAACAAATTAAAAATAGCCACCTAAAAAAAGACATTCGATTTGAAAACTGATTCAAAATGCACATCAGCGTCAGGATCAAAATCTAAATTTGCAATATTCCAATGGACACAAACACACATTCAAACACACACACACACACACACACACACACACATGCACACATGCACACACACACACACACACACTCACGCACACCCACGCACACAGGCATACACACACACAAACTCACGCGCGCGCGCACACGTCCTCGCGCACACACACATGCACACGCGCGCGCGCATGCACACATACATACATGCACACACATGCATGCACGCACGCACACACATGCACACAAACGTCCACTCACGCACGCACACGCACACGCGCACATGAGCGCACACACAAACACGCACATCACACGCACACATAAACACACGCACGCACTAATGTACATACACGTCCCGAATAGCCCCGACCTCCTACAAGGAGGGTTCCGGCAGAGGGACGGCACGGGTTACCGTGACCTGACTGCGAGTGCAGGATGGGCACCTGTGGCGAGGGGCATCCCTGCAGCTCCATCGTCCTCCCTCCTCCCCGGAATGTTTAGCGTTGCAGCACTCGTAGAAAACGATTCTTGTAGGAGAAAGTGCCGTATACCCACAGCGTCCGACCGATGAAGAATGTGTCTCTTCTCCTCCCTACTTGGAACAGAGGGCAATGAACCTTTGAAGAACATGAATGCTTGCCAATACACGAAAGAAGACTGACTGACTGACTGGCTGGCTGGCTGACTGACTGACTGACTGACTGGCTGGCTGACTGACTGACTGACTGACTGGCTGACTGACTGACTGACTGGCTGGCTGGCCGGCTGATCGATTCATTCATTGATTCATTGATTGATTATATTTCTTTCGGCCGACGATCCTTTGCTATAAACAGTTTACATTCATAATTAGAATAACAGCAGTAGGGTTGTACGATGTGCAAATATTATTTACATCTTTGGTTGCACTGATGCAATTGCACGTGTTCCATTTTGGATATCTCATTAGATATTAAATTTATGAACTGATATAACAAGTCAGTGGCCCAATGCTCACAGTGACAAGCTGAGAACTTTTAATTTAGGAACTCTATGTAGACCCTACGAATTTGATCGTTATATGTAGACTCACATTGCGTATAGAACACCTATGTACACACATTTTCATGTATTGTTCTTTCATTTATAGCGCGTCCATTAATTGGTATGTATCAAATTCGGATGGTCAGTAAATGAAATATTTCAAGTGTATATACATCGATAAAAATACTACACAGTAAAACAGGTGATTTTCGTCTTTATAGCGATAGCGATAGTGTTCAACGTGTGGAGACTCCAAATAATGTTAGTACATGTAGTTGGAAAACCTTCTGTTTTGCTTTCACTGATAGCACTTGAGAGCAGCTGAAGAGGATAGTTTGGTCGAAGATATAAATCCCAAGTACTTGTAGCTATTGACAATCTCTATCTCAGCACCTCCAATTGTTCATTTTTCTCCTCGACCGAGAAATCCTTCCCTTCTAAAAATCATTATCGTTGATTTGTTGATAAGTTTTCCTGATACATACGAAAGGTTGTCAAATTGGCATTGCAACCTCGTCGGCGTTGTTGACAGTAGTACTATGTCGACTGCGAACATGAGCAAACATATTCCCGCCAATCTGGGTATACACTGTACGCCATGTCTTCCTTTTTGTACGTACATAGTCCGCAACATGTGTCATGTATAAACAAAATATTGTCGGCGACTTAACTGCCTACTGCTTTACGCCAACTGGGCAATCAAATGGATCGGAAACGACACCACTCCATCGTACACATGCACAAACCTCAGAATACACTGCTTTGAGCATATGAAAAAACTTTTTTGACATGCCCAGATTTTCCTAATATACCATCGGCACTCTCTTTTAACAATGTCAAATGCTCTTTGGTAGTCTATGAATGGAGCATGCACTTTCCCTCTCCCTCCACTGTATACATCTTTTGGATTCCGTGGCACCGTTCTCGACTGGTTTGCGTCCTACATTCATGATCGGTCTCAGTCCGTCATTGTTGACGGCGCCATGTCAGCCCCAACCCCACTTGTTTTTGGCGTCCAACAGGGTTCTGTCTTAGGTCCTGTTTTGTTTACATTTTACTCCCAACCCCTTTCAGATGTAATATGAAGACATGAGTGGGATTTTCATAAGTATGCAGATGACACTGAATTGTCAAAGAGTGCACAAATTTGTGATTTTTCTTCTGTGCAGTCAGATATTGAGACATGTGTTGACGATGTACTTTCATGGATGAACAGCAACAAACTGATGCTCAACACAGATAAAACTGAAGTTTTACCTGTCGGTGCTCCATCACGTCTTGGGCTTGTGGGGAGTGAGTCCACAGTCATTGGGGGTAGCTCTATTTCATTCAAGAGCTCAGTTAGGTATCTCGGTGTTCACATTGACCAGACCTTGTCCATGCACGATCAGATTAGCAGTACATGCCGTGCATATTTTCTTGAACTGCGCCGTATTGCAACAATCCGTCAATACCTTTCGGACACTACCTGTGCTAGGCTAGTAACTGCCAGGATCACGTCACGACTGGATTACTGCAATTCAGTCCTGACGGGTCTTCCGGCAGAACAACTAAGCCGTCTGCAACGAGTTCAAAACAGTGCGGCACGTCTGGTTCTTATGAAGGGCAGGGCGCGATCATGTGACACCCCTCCTGAAACATCTACACTGGCTTCCCGTTAATTTCCGCTGCCAGTACAAAATTGCTGTTTTGGCGTACCGTCATTTTGATTCAACCCTTCCGGCATATCGGCCTCCCTTTGTACCTATCACCCTTCCCGATCTCTCCGCTCATCAAGTGAAAAGCTTCTGAAAATTCCAAAGCATAATACCAAGTCTTTCGGAGAGCGTATAGTTTCAGTTTCATTGCCCCTAGTGTCTGGAATTCCCTGCCGGCTGGCCTACGCGATGCACCAACTATGTCCATTTTAGAATTTCAGTTGAAACCCCATATGTTTCGTCTTGCTTTTCTGTAATCTCCTAGGGGTTTTTTTTAAGTCCTGGTATGATAGTCGTACGAGTGTTGTGCTATGTAGTATGACTGCAAGTAACTGCGTGTAAATGTGACTATGCCCGCGCATTGAGTTCTTGAAAGAAATGCGCATTATAAATGCTATTTATTATTATTATTATTATTATTATTATTATTATTATTATTATTATTATTATTATTATTATTATTATTATTATTATTATTATTATTATCTTTTTTGACAGCACAGTGAAGAGTGAAAACATGGTCCATTGCTGAATGATCTACCTGAAAACCCGCTCTTGTTCAATACTACTGACTCGGGTTTACAGAATGTATACCACGCATATTTCAAGTTTGGAGAGAAATCTCAGAGTGTGTGCAAACAAAAATTACAGACGAGGTTATCGACCGTGAAATGAACTGGGCCACCCGCGGGGAGGGCGACAGCGCCACTACAGGCCATTGTATTCACACTGGCTTTAGTGTGTTGACAGATGTCTTCCCAACTTTCCCCGTAACATCGTGCTAATAGTGATAGTGGCATTCCTTTCAATTTACAACTCCCCAACCAGCTAGTTCCACACAAACAAAACGAAAAAAATATTTTATAATGTGAAATCGTATCCTAGCTCCGTTATTAACTCAACTCGCTGCGCAGTCATTCACACGAGTGATGTTTGATTTTCTTAAATCTCGGTCTAGTCAACTGCGCTCCTTGTGACGACAACAGGTAGTTCGCAATCTACTGCACACATTAGAAAGATGCAGTGATGTAGAACTGAACAAGAAATTTATATTTAGGCGTCAGAACATCCTGCAACTGACAGGCGAAGTAACAGAAGTCACAAATGTTTCGATTTGAAGGAGGCGAGGCCGCCACGAGGACATGTAGCTGGACACATCTCTACCGTAATGTTACAAGCAGGAACCCATCTGACTGGCTGTTAGAGGGAGTGTTCCACGGACATGAAAAATAATAGCACGTGTTCCTATTGAGCGGACATTCGACAGAACACTGCTCTTGCCACTTGCAAGCGCGATGTTTCCATGGAAACAACATAGTTGCCAGAAATGTTTCCATGGAAACAACATAGTTGCCAGAAATGTTTCCACGCGTGAGGAGGCCTTTAGATGCAGACAGTCACACTATGAAGAATATTAAAACTATTATTAAAACTGTTTGGTGATTCTACCACAAATATGTTGTCAGCAAGAAATATGCCGCCACGTATAATATAGCATACTTTTGCCGGTAGGCGAAATCTCTAGTTTACTAGAATGCGTGGTATATACATGTAGGTCGTGGGTTGTGGTCTTGAACATTATAATATGAAATGGAATAATTTATAGTCTTCGGTACAGACTTGAGTTATTCTTATTTTGCTTCCGCCATTTGGATTTTTTGTTTTACGCATGTCATTAGCCACTGCACTATGCAGTATATTGTAAACCAGAAATTTTGGGAGCTGGGCGTAATTTTAGTTTTCATAATTTTACACTTGTAAAGTCAATCAACACAAGGCTTCTTTGAAGTGAAAGGAAGTTTGGAATGAAAATTAATTGTGCTGCATAATTTAGTATAATTTTTAAGTCGACTATCAAACTGTTTAATAAAAACACCGGATTTTGCAAATCCATAAGGTACATTAATATCGTAAACGCTCCCACCAGTTATATCCATATTTATTGAAAATCAAACAGGATCTTATGACGCCATAAATACGCCTCCATTTTATTTTTCCTGAAGGAAGCACAGACTCTCTAGAGTTGAATCTTATTGCAGCAGAGTTTAATCATAGAAAGGTAAAAATTAGTCCTCAGCTGCATGGAAATCAACGCGTCACCGGTTTGAGAAGGCGACAAAAAACATGTTCCCTTCCACACTTCCCGCTTTCATTCCGGACTTGAGAACAACAAGTGCTCAGCGACAGACAGATAACGGGAAAAATGTACAAAGTGATTTTATTGTGGACGTATGCCAGGAGATAGCTAAAGGCCACAGACCAACTTTATTATAATCAACCTTTGCCAGAAATGTTGGTGGTGAAATTACATAAAACACACGTCATTAAACAAATGGAATGGTGACAATCGAGTCCGAAGAGGGGAAATCCGTATCTTATTCCCTGAATTACTACTTATTTTCTTTAAACCCTCTCTTTCACTGCCACTGCCCTCCTTCGATCTTTCACCACAACCACCCTTCCCTCCACCCTCACCCCTCCACCCCCACCCCTCCACCCCCATCCCCCACCCGCTCTTACTCCTGAACCCATGACCCGCCTTGTCCATTACTGTATTCACTGCACATGTGCGCTAATAATCCTGAAGAGAACCTTTAGGCGGTGAACATTTGGCGCGCTGCATACAGTTCAGGGCTCTATTTTTATTATTATTATTATTATTATTATCTTTTTTGACAGCACAGTGAAGAGTGAAAACATGGTCCATTGCTGAATGATCTACCTGAAAACCCGCTCTTGTTCAAAGAAAAACTTTTCCCCCGTTCGGCCCAACTCCTCATGCGGCTTGTCAGAATAGACATGAACAGCTTGCTTATGGTACAGAGCAGAGAAATCCCTCTGTATTTTTGGGGTTATAACCTATCTCCTGACTTGTACACAGGCATAATTACATGTACTGTCTCTATTCGCGAGGGAAGTACTTTGTCTCATTGAGCTGATTAAAAAGGGAGGTAAGAAAGGGGGTAACACGGACACCTGCCAGCTTCCAAAGGTCTCCAGGAATTCCATCAACACCTGCAGCTTTCCCAGTTCGCAGCTTGGCAATCGCCAGACTGACCTCCCCCTGCACTATCGGTGCATCTAGCTTCTCATGTTGAATAGTTGCTACTTCTCCAAAGTAGGAGAGACAACTATTTGAACTTCATAGGGTTTGAAAATGTTTTTCTAAGCGGTTAAATCAACGGTAGGCTGCCTTCTTTTTTACATGACGCCTGTCTAACTTGCTGGCGGTGATTTAAGGTTCTTAACAAGGCAGATTCAAGCGTTCTGATAACATGCTTTCTTTATACCTCTGATAAGATTTTTGTACATATTCCTTAATTCGATGCAGTCTGTTTTGTCAGTCTCTTTACCAGTTTCCCTAAAATGCTTCAGAACATGCCAAGCAAGCTGCTTCACACTCATGCAGTCTTCATCAAACCATCTTGGATGATATGTGTTTCTGCAATCCTCAACTCTATCTGTTCGGAGTATACATTCTGCACAGGCACGCAAAGCCCGGATAAACAATGTCAAGGCTATATCTACATTCTCTTGCACCGTTAGCGCGGCTTGGTTGAGATTCGCCCTGTACTGAGTGGACTGTACATTGAGTTTTACCTCTTGAGACCTTTCATTATAGCATACAAGCTGATGTGTTGCTTTTCTTTGGAAAGAGATCGTTTTCCTGTTTCTCTTTGTTTTGCAAATGCAAATTTTAAGTAGTATGTGACTGGAGTAAATTGAATGGCCTACTTTAAAAATAAATATAAATCAAGGTAAAGCAGACCAAAAATCGACAACAATATCACCATGTTGCGAAAGATACGTCAGATTTCCCTTCAAGTCCCAGTTCATACTGCCATTTAGGATATACAAATAGAATGTCTTACATAGGGAAATTAAAATTTCTCCAAGCCGCTGGTAAGTAGGCTACACAATTATTGTCACACAAATTAACTATATATGTTTTCTCTGCATTTGCAATCTATCCCATGATGTAATGACTTTGTTGATAGTGAAAGTATGTTCAAGTAATTCTCATCACTTCATTTATACATCTCAATATCGCGTCACTCTCCCAGGCTGATCTTGTTACTACATAACATATAAAAACACTGAGTGCGAAATGGCCCCTTACTCGGGTTTCTTCATCGCAAACCACGTGAGTGTCTCGCGTTCGCCACGTGTGCACAGACTTCGAGTGGCGTCCCTGTACCACAAGCTTTCACAGAACTGCTTTTTCTCCTTGAAGGGCATACCTTGACGTAATGCGGGCTTGAAATAGTCTATGATTTTTTTCTTTAGCTTTAAAAACACCTTATTTTCGCAATAAAATAAATCCAATACAACGCACTCAGAGATTACAGCTTTCTTTCTAATTCATCCATTTGCAGTACGTTTCATCCACACTCCTTCTTGCTCTGGGTTGAGTTATTCCCCTTGCTCTTCAAGTAGGACCTGTGCAAAAGATGATGGGTGACAGAAGCGTGCAAAGTTTTCTTTTTTAAAAATGCGACCCTTGGAGAGCAAACTCGCCAGATTTCGCATCAGTTCTTCCAAACTGTAACTGCCACTGTGACTGAATGATGAGCGGGAAAAGTCTTTCGGCACGAGGCTAAGCAAGAAAGGGAGTCCGATCCATCACTCAACGTACCCCCCTCACTCAACGCAAGTGAGGAGCGGTCCTTTTTTAGTAATGAAAGAGGGAGACACGGTGTGATTTTAGTTTCCATCTGGGAAATTTTGTTTTACCTCTGAACTTAAGGAGTGAACGAAGAGACGGCTGTTAACACTTGTAATGTCGTTTGAATTGCCACGACTGCTGAACTTTTTGCCCAGCCTTTTCCCGTCTCTCCTCTTTGATTGGATAAGGGCGAAAATCTGTAATTGTGTTAGGGTCTGACTGTCAGGAGACCCTACCGCCAGGGATTCCCTGGCAGTTTACTTCACTTCACCAGATTTTTGCAGCCTCACAAACAAAAGGTTACGTGGCAGTTCAAACTGACAGGATAAAGATAACTGTTACTTACCCAAACAGAAACAAAATCCTCACTACGTTTTACTCTGACAATAATAAACACAAGGAGGAGAAACTGAAGGTGAGGAGAGAAATCGCTGGTGTCAATCTACCTCTATGCTGTCATGAAGCCTGTTAAAATCGGAGTCATTATTTAGTGTCGTTTCTTGTATTTTAAAAACCTGAGTCTTTCTGTGCTATTTAGTGTCGTTTCTTGTATTTTAAAAACCTGAGTCTTTCTGTGCTATTTAGTGCCATTTCTTGTCAAAAGACTGAGTCATTCACTGCTGTATTGTGCCATTTCTTGTCAAAATACTGAGTCATTCACTGCTGTATTGTCCCATTTCTTGTCAAAAACCTGAGTCATTCACTGTTGTATTGTGCCATTTCATGTCAAAAGACTGAGTTATTCACTGGTGTATTGTGCCATTTCATGTCAAAAACCTGAGTCATTCACTGTTGTATTGTGCCACTTCATGTCAAAAGACTGAGTTATTCACTGCTGGATTGTGTCATTTCTTGTCAAAATACTGAGTTATTCACTGGTGTATTGTGCCATTTCTTGTCGAAGAAGTGAGTTATTCACTGCTGTATTGTGCCATTTCATGTCAAAAACCTGAGTCATTCACTGTTGTATTGTGCCACTTCATGTCAAAAGACTGAGTTATTCACTGCTGGATTGTGTCATTTCTTGTCAAAATACTGAGTTATTCACTGGTGTATTGTGCCATTTCTTGTCGAAGAAGTGAGTTATTCACTGCTGTATTGTGCCATTTCTTGTCAAAAACCTGAGTCATTCACTGCTGTATTGTGCCCTTTTGAAATGATCAGACGGTGACATGGACGCAGGCACGAGTACAACCCGTCAGCCTGTCGCGAAGGGGACGAGCGCTCTGCAGCAGTGGACACTGCGTGGCTGACAACGCTTGCTGAGAAAGCCTGGCGCTGACCCACAGTCTCTGTGAGGCGTGAAGAAACCCCACCCGCGTGTCTTGGTTTCCTATCGCCAAGAAAAGTATCAAGCTCCGGTTGCCAATATGCATTGACCACCTTTATTGGGGATTCTGAAAAGAAATATCATAGGTGAGACAAGAACTTGGGAATGTTTTCTCCCCAGCCTGGGAGAAAAAACGGAGTAATCTATTTACGTCTTCATTGTTGCCGAACGCGCAACATTTAAGTCGTTCTCCACTACGACGCTTGCTGACACAGCAAATCCGCTCGCTGCGTTCACCCCAACTGGTGGTCCGTTTAGGTATAAAGCACACTCATGGATGACGACAGCAAGCGAGCCAGAGAGAGAGAGAGAGAGTTAGCGATAGACAGACAGAGACAGAGAGACAGAGAGAAAGAGAGACAGACAGAGAGAGAGAGAGAGAAGGAGACAGAGAGACAGAAACAGAGAGAGAGAGAGAGAGAGAGAGACAGAGAGAGACAGAGAAACAAAGAGAGACAGAGAGAGAGAGAGACAGAGAGAAAGAGAGACAGAGAGAGAGACAGAGAACGAGAGACAAAGAGAGAAGGGGGCGGAGAGAAGAGAGAGAGGGGGAGAAGGAGGGGGCTACTAAAACGGCATCACCTGTAGCTTGCCAGTCCTGCCGGGAGTGAACTTCTGTGTGGAACAGGCTCGCATCAACAAGAGACGTAATCATCTTGTCGATAATTGGTTATTTTTCAGTCGACCGTCAGGCAGCACCTGGTTACGAAAAATGACGTGGTGACGAGGCTTTGCTGACAGTGACTGCCTGGCAGCTTTCACTGCACGGACAATGGACAATGCGTCGGACTCCCAAGCAAAGCTTCCACAAGACGCGCGCTGATGCGGGGACAAGGCCAAGTAAGTCGTTTGGCGGCTTCGGTGTTCCCACGTAATCCATTAGCGGGACCGCCTTCAATGACCGTCTCGAATCAATCTCCACTGCGTGTGTGTTCCGCAAGATGACGCCGCAATGAAATGCTTTGTTTCGGCACTGTCTGAAAAGGGGCAAATCCCGTCTCTAAAACCTCACTCGGGTGGCGTCGAATATCATGCTCGCCTCAGCCTACCCGGCTACTTTTGACCGGATTAGGGCGTTTATGGAGGTAATGGCTTCTCACCACAGCGCCAAGTACGGAGAGCAGGCAGATGAAACGGGAGCGAGGGCTGCGGGGAAGTGGGACGAGGAATCAAGCGGCTCATCTTGCTAAACGCCCACAAGGTCTCAGCGCGGGGTTTAGGCTGGTCACGTGAAAACAGCCACCGTGAGATACGACGTGGTGACAATGAGCCGGACCCTCGGCCCAAGGGTTTACGGTCAAGCAAACGCCGCGCTCTCTGGCTCTCCGTCAGGGCGAGAGACAGCCAACACCAGGGTAGCAGAGGGGCCACACCGGGTGGGCGATCCACCCGTAAATACGATCAGCTAAGCTTTCGCCTTTTACGAGGCCCTCGCCGTGTGCAGTAAATTTGTACACGTCTCAAATGTTGCCCCCACCCAACCTTGCAGTCTCCCCCCACCCCCCACCCCCCCACCCCTCTTTCCTACGTCACCCGTCCATCCTCACCCTCACTCTTTTCTTTAACCGCAAAAAGATCCTCATCTTCGCCCCTGGTGTTGGCAAAATCCAATTAGATGAAGTTTCGCGTTCCGCCTGGGCGAGTGGGGAGCAAGACGGCCAAGGGAGTTACGACGGCAAGCCAGGGCGCGGAGATGCAGGGAGAGAAAACGGGGACGTGCTCTTGCCTGTCCCCTGCTCAGGAGTCCCATTCTCTCTCCGATGACTGCACATCAAAGGGGGGAAAAGGGGGTTGGGGTGGAGGGAGGGGGTGGCGACGAGACTCTTTCGGAGCCTTGTCCACGCTGGGTGTAAAACAGTTTACGACCCTCCAGGGAGCGAACTTGACCCCAGGCCCGGCCGTCACCTCGCCACCCTATCCTCCACGGACCACCGGGACGCCTGCCTCGCTTTTATGCCTGCCTTGGAGCGCAGTCGCGGAATGTCGACAAATCCCTCGGGCCGGAGCTGTCCGGGTAGGGCTGGAGCGAGTAGAGGACGTTGAAGGGAAGCCGTGAAGACGTGGCAACACTAGGGACGAGTGGAACACGGGTGGAAGGAAGGATGGATGATGGGTGCAAGAACGAGTGGAATGCTTAAGAATGGATGGAAAACGTTGTCGTGGATGCACGCGCACGCACACACGTGCATTCATAGACACACGCACACACAGGGACACTCACACAGGGACACGCACACACACGCACAAACACACACTCATTCGAGATCAAG
>JAWQFJ010000051.1:20000-47500 GCA_034096865.1 Theodoxus fluviatilis
CATACACATACATATGCACACACACATACACACACACATGCACACATACACATGCACACACACATACACACACACATGCACACATACACATACACATGCACACACACATACACACACACATGCACACACACATTCACACACACATGCACACACACATACACACACACATGCACACACACATACACACACATGCACACATACACATGCACACACACACATACACACACATGCACACATACACAAACACATGCACACACCCATTCACACACACATACACACACACACATACACACACACATACACACACATACACACACATACACACACATATACACACACACATACACACATACACACACATGCACACATACATTCACACACACATACACACACACGCACAGTGCACGCCTTTCCTGCCTGTCGTTCGACAGAGTAAAAAACAAGTAGTGAGTGATTAAGAAATGGTGCCCGTAGTGTTTCGAATGAAAGATAAATTTGGAAATGGCAACATTACACATGAGTGATATTTTACCACATTAATGCCATCTAAATTCCGTCTTCTCTATGTTCCCAAAATTCGTGCAGTCACTGCTGGTGTTTCTTGGCTACCACGCTGTGTGGCACCTGGGACTGCCGAAAAAAACTTGACAGCGAAGAGGAAAACAAACTGTCCACACGGGGGGGGGGGGGGGGGGGGGGGGTTGGGGGGGGAGGGGGTTGGGGGGGGGGGAGGTCACCAATGGGGATGCTTTTACCAGCTGTGTGGTGACTTTCCTTTTCGACCAACGACAGGTGAAGTCCTGCCTTACTGCTCCTCGATGACAGTTTTCCTAGTTTGGACTGGTACAGTTTTAGCGAGTACGGATGGGTATGGTTTCCCTGAGTATGGACTGGTACGGTTTTTCAAGTATGGATGGGTATGGTTTCCCTGAGTATGGATTGGTACGGTTTTAGCGAGTATGGATGGGTACGGTTTTAGCGAGTATGGACTGGTACGGTTTTAGCGAGTATGGATGGGTACGGTTTCCCTGAGTATGGACTGGTACGGTTTTAGCGAGTATGGACTGGTACGGTTTTAGCGAGTATGGACTGGTACGGTTTCCCTGAGTATGGACTGGTACGGTTTTAGCGAGTATGGACTGGTACGGTTTTAGCAAGTATGGACTGGTACGGTTTTAGCGAGTATGGATGGGTACGGTTTCCCTGAGTATGGACTGGTACGGTTTTAGCGAATATGGACTGGTACGGTTTTAGCGAGTATGGACTGGTACGGTTTCCCTGAGTATGGACTGGTACGGTTTTTCTGAGTATGGATTGGTACGGTTTTATTGAGTGTAGATTGGTATGGTTTCCCTGAGTATGGATTGGTATGGTTTCCCTGAGTATGGATTGGTACGGTTTTTCTGAGTGTAGATTGGTACGGTTTTAGCGAGTATGGATGGGTATGGTTTCCCTGAGTATGGACTGGTACGGTTTTTCAAGTATGGATGGGTATGGTTTTTCCGAGTATGGATTGGTACGGGTTTTCTGGGTACGGATTGGCAGTTTTTCTGTGTACGGATTGGTGTAGTTTGTTTTTTAATGGATTGGTACGGTTTTTCTGGGTACGGATTGGTAGTTTTTCTGAGCACGGATTGGTGTGTGTTTTTTAAGTATGGATTGGTACGGGTTTTCTGGGTACGGATTGGTAGTTTTTCTGAGCACGGATTGGTGTGTGTTTTTTAAGTATGGATTGGTACGGTTTTTCTGAGTATGAATACGTGCGGTATATCTGAGTATGGATTGGCACAGTATTTCAAGAATGAATTGGTGTGTTTTTCTGAGTATGGATTGGTATGTTTTTCCTGAGAATGAAATGGGACGGTTTTTCAGAGTATAGATTGGGATGGTTTTTCTTATGATGAATGCCGAGAATCGGGTTCACCGGGGTGAAGCTAAAACTGATAGCAGCCACGTGAAAGTTTCCATTTTTGAAGGGTAAGAACTTGAATGCATATTGTAGAAGATGTATGTGTTCGATCCTTTTGAAGAATAAAGATTGGTGTATGATGGCTGAAAATTGCATCAAAGCATGAAGATAGTTTGATAACAACTAAAAATCATCGAAAAAAATTTTTTTACTCTCGTGTATCTAATTTATCAAGAACGACCCTAGCAACATTTTTTTTTGATTGCTCTAAATATTGAGAATGGAAAAGTTTTACATTTACAATTTGTACCCAGGCCCATTAAAGATTTGTAAACAAAACGGGCAAATCTTTACTTCCACCGCGGCGTGTGCTCCCAATCATACTGGAGCGACGAGCGAAGTGTCACATTTGTACGTTGTTGTGCCAGCGTCGACCTTCAAAATGCTGCGCCGTTTGTTGTGTTCAAGTCGCAAGTACAAGTCAATCTGGCGCGAGCGATAACGGTCTAGATCTGGATTGAGCAGCCAGTTTCATTTGCCTGACGTGGCGAGAATGAAGAATCTGCCCAGTCGGAACTTAAAGTGCGATCGCCGTACGTCCTATCGCGGCAAACGGCGCTGAGTTTGAAACCGCTGTCAGCTGAGCGAATGTGGTCGCGCTTAGTTATTCACTGCTGGTTGAGGAACGTAGCTGTGCCTGCAGTCGCGGACAAGTTTCGTTATTAATCGCACTTCGATTGTGCACGTCGGCCAGCTACGGCGTCGGGATCAGCTTGTTTAGAAATCGTTTTCGGGTCCGTGTAGGCCTATATATACATCGTAAAAGTATAACTTTTCCATTATCAATATTCTCGATGAATATTAGTTATAATCTAAATATATCAATGCTTTGATGCAATTATTGACCATCATCGACCGATTTTTACTCATAAATATTACGGACACATATGTCTTCTGCTATATGCACTGCATTTCTTATCCGATTAAGATTTTTTTTGCTAGACTCGTCCGGAAGTGACAACAACGCGTCTCGGGTCATCGGGAAGGTTTTCCTGAGTATAGATTGGGACAGTTTTTCTGAGTATAGATTGGGACGGTTTTTCTGAGTATAGATTGGGACTTTTTTCTGAGTTTAGATTCGGACGGTTTTTCTGAGTATAGATTGGGACGGTTTTTCTGAGTTTAGATTGGGACGGTTTTTTTGAGTTTAGATTCGCACGGTTTTTCTTAGAATGAATTGATGAATTGGGACGTTTTTCTATAATGAACTTTGATTTTTTTGTGTGGATTGGGACGATTACTATAGTATGAATTGGGACTGCTTTTCTAGTATGAACTGGGGTGGATTTTCTGAATATGGATTGGGACAGTTTTTACCTTAGCATGAATTGAGGCCGTTTTTCTAAGTACGGACTGGGTCTGTACGAAGCATTGCTTTGTTTCACATTCAGCTTGAAACTCGGCGCAATCATTTATCTGTTTATTGCCAGTGATTTCTCCATGATTTCCAGCATCCGCGGTATTCCTAAGCGTCTTTACAGAACGCTCCCCCATGCCGGATGTAACAGCAGCCGCTTAAACAAGGACAAATGCATCGATGCATTCACTTTCGCCAAAAGTGTCGTAGAACAGCGCGAGTCGTTAGAACACCATGTGCTGAGTTTAAGCATTTCAAATTGGAACCCGCACCAATGTCACCACCAACACCACCACTCTCTCTCTCTCTCTCTCTCTCTCTCTCTCTCTCTCTCTCTCTCTCTCTCTCTCTCTCTCTCTCTCTCTCTGTCTCTCTCTATATGTATCTCTCTCTCTGTCTCTATATCTATCTCTCTCTATCTCTGTCTCTCTGTCTCTCTCTGTCTCTCTCTGTCTCTCTCTGTCTCTCTCTCTCTTTGTCCCTCTCTGTCTCTCTGTCTCTCTGTATCTCTGTCTCTCTGTCTCTCTGTCTCTCTCTCTCTCTCTCTCTCTCTCACTCTCTCTCTCCCTGTCAAGGCCCATACCTCATTGATCCAAACTCATTTAAATGTACGGCACTGCATGGTGTATGTGTCGTATACTTGAATACTGAAAGGTGCCTATCCTGAAAGACCGCACTTGACCTATTTGCCTATTCATAAGCTGTCAGCCTTTTCAAGATTGGTCAATCCCCCTCAGACGATGACGTTTTTCCTGCCATAATCTTGTTATCTCAATAGTGATTAGTTGACCGTTCTCACTAGATTTTGGCAGGCAAAGAACTTGACTGTGAATGGATATTATCCTAAAAATTTCACTTGATTGTTGTGTTAATGACGTACCCAAACATTGTGTAATTGTTATGTCTGATTACATGACGTTCTTAAAGGAGACTTTGGACAATGAATGCTAGTTGTTGTTGTTGTTGTTGTTGTATGAATACGGCCTCTCGATGTGGAAACACGGGTCTTCCAGTCAGCTTTCCACTTCATTTCGAGGGTCCCCAGAAAGCATAATAACGTTTAGGTGAAATAGCTGTATAAAACTGCTGGAGTGAAAAAGGATGAAAACTTCTTTTCTACCATTTTCTCATTACTGTCTCAAGTTCAGAGCATGGCGCAACAGTCTGAAACGAACTAAGCACAGGTAAGAAAGTAAAGATCTGGAGGTTAAAACATCATCTCATGAATAAACAAGTAGGTCAAGTGCGGTCTGTCAGGATAGACACCTTTCAGTAAACGACAGTTACGTTGTGGTTACCATGAAGCCATGGCATTCATGCCACACCTTGCGACAGGAAATGTTTTTAATAGCCAGTCATAGTGCGTCCTCCACGAACTTCGCATTGGTATACTTCGTATCTAAATGAGGGTGCGCGCGCATCACAAGAAAGTGACGAACTAATGCGCATGCGTAGAGGTCACGGCAAGAGGTGAACTCGCCAACTATTTGCAAATATCAATGGCCGACGTGTTGCCGGTTCGCTCACAAAACGCTCTATTTCGGGATACTAGCAACCCATCCAAAGAAAATATATGCCATGCACAGCATTAATTTATCAAAGGTGTATGTTGAATGCATTAATAGATCGTGAAAGCTCCTACAGTTTACACATCGAATGCAGGTCAACGCATCTACGCCGAAGCATGTGTTGCCATCGTTTGTGTTGACATGATTTTACGCTCTCGTCACTTTCTTGTGATGCGCGCGCACCGTCATTTAGATACGAAGTATACCAATGCGAAGTTCGTGGAGGACGCACTATGACTGGCTAATGTTACACCGAATCCGTATGTTTCTGTAGGCAAGAACTGATTGCAAGACAGACGGTTCTACCTAATTCGCTGGCTGAGTGAAATACAGTTAATCAAATTCAATTTCCATTTTCTCTCTCTCTCTCTCTCTCTCTCTCTCTCTCTCTCTCTCTCTCTCTCTCTCTCTCTCTCCCTCCTTCTCTCTCTCCCTCCTTCTCTCGCTCTCTCTCTCTTTCTCTCTCTCTCCCTCTCCCTCTTTCTCTTTTTTCTGTCTCTCTCTATCTATCTATCTCTATCTCTATCTCTCTATCGCCATCTCTCTGAATGTCCATGTCCGTTCTACTCATCAAACACACTTTGACACAAAAAGAGGACGATTTCAAATACGGATACAAACAAACACAAAATCCAAACAAGCAGAGTCAAGCCTGGGGCCAAGCCAAGCTGTCCTGTAGTGGATTGGTGCTAAGACAAGCTGTTCTAGTGGGCTGGGGCCAAGCCAAGCTGTCCTGTAGTGGGCTGGGGCCAAGCCAAGCTGTCCTGTAGTGGGCTGGAGCCAAGCCAAGCTGTCCTGTAGTAGATTGGGGCCAAGCCAAGCTGTCCTGTAGTGGGCTGGGGCCAAGCCAAGCTGTCCTGTATAGTGGGCTGGGGCCAAGCCAAGCTGTCCTGTAGTGGGCTGGGGCCAAGCCAAGCTGTCCTGTAGTGGGCTGGGGCCAAGCTGTCCTGTAGTGGGCTGGGGCCAAGCCAAGCTGTCCTGTAGTGGGCTGGGGCCAAGCCAAGCTGTCCTGTAGTGGGCTGGGGCCAAGCCAAGCTGTCCTGTAGTAGATTGGGGCCAAGCCAAGCTGTCCTGTAGTGGGCTGGGGCCAAGCCAAGCTGTCCTGTAGCGGGCTGGGGCCAAGCCAAGCTGTCCTGTAGTGGGCTGGGGCCAAGCCAAGCTGTCCTGTAGTGGGCTGGGGCCAAGCCAAGCTGTCCTGTAGTGGGCTGGGGCCAAGCCAAGCTGTCCTGTAGTGGGCTGGGGCCAAGCCAAGCTGTCCTGTAGTGGGCTGGGGCCAAGCCAAGCTGTCCTGTAGTGGGCTGGGGCCAAGCCAAGCTGTCCTGTAGTGGGCTGGGGCCGAATGGAAAGCGCCTTGCGATTTTGCTTGCTTGCTAGGAGCCCGCCGAAAGAGGGACCTTCCAGTCCAAACTCAGGCCCTTTGTTGATTCCTTTCAAGACGCAAGACGCTCTTACGCGCTGTCCAAGATCGCTCCCAGCAGCTGCGAAAATCTCAAAATCAATTATGCTTACGAGCCTTGTCAAAATTATTTGTAACCATGTACAGGTAGTCTTTGTTTCACCGAAAGTTATGACTCGCATCGCCTTTAAAACAAATTCATTGCCCGTCTGTTACCGTACAGGGGCAAACAGAATTCTCCTGCATTTTGCCTCCTGCGCACCATCGCTCGATTACCTTTGCCGGAGATATGCTGGCCCGTTCGTATATAGGCAGGGACAGAGGATCTCTGGTACCCGCATGCTGTAGGGGGATGCTTGATATGGAGGAAGAAATGAAGACGACTGGGAACTATGGAGTGGGAGATGTCTCACACAACTGTGACCCCCGCCTGTTTGCATCCACGCAGTTCAATTGCGTAGCTGTCAGTTTCACGCCAGACGTCGCAATCACGCCAGTGACAGACGATGCGCGCAGGGTGCACGCGCAGGGGAAGATTTCATGTCGCTTTCGACCGGAAGTCCTGTCCCTGACAGTCGCTGTTGCTCGACTGGCAGTCGTCTTGCCGCACGTTGCCTAAACTTCGCTTCAGTAGCCACTTCCACTCTGGCATAGAAACATTTTCCTTATGAAAAAGGCCAGAAAGAAAGGGGAGGGAGGGAGGGAGAGAGAGAGAGAGAGAGAGAGAGAGAGAGAGAGAGAGAGAGAGAGAGAGAGAGAGAGAGAAAGAGTCATGCTGCACATTTGAACAGAAGAAATATCACCAAAAACTGTACCAAAAATGCTTTAATTTAGATATGAATTCAACACATGCACAAATGCCGCTTATTTCTGTGTCCGTGGGAGCAGCAAAATTGAAAGACCCTAGTGTTCAGAGGAATTGCTGCGACAGTGTGTTCAAGCGCAGTGAAGAAATGAATTAATATGCTGTGGCCTTCAGTGTTTGTGGCGGTCCCAAACCAGGGAAAATCATCAAGGAGCGACCTGCACTCAGACTGCCTGTAGCGACAGCGAGTGTACCATGTGCAGCGGAGCCAAAGTGCCGGTGGTCAGGAAGGAGGTGCCAGGGCACGCTGCCCGGTGTTGCACAGAGCATTCATTACCAGTCCCCCATCAGTCCAGATCTGATGCAAGTCGCACAGACTGGCGTCTCCACAACAGGCATCATGGAAATATTTCAGGCGGGCAAAGACCGTAGAGGAGATTATTGCCTCCCAGGCTGCGCGCAGCTGTCGCACTGAGCTCGAACCATCCTTTTCCTTGCCGGGCACGACTGCAAGCTGCTCCAACACAGAACTCTTCCTGCACTACGCAGTTTCTGTACTGCACTCTGCCTGCATTGCACTTTGTCTGCACGGCACTCTGCCTGCACTGTACTCTGCATATACTGCACTCTCTCTGCACTGCACTCTCTCTGCACTGCACTGCACTCTGTCTGCACTGTACTCTGCATACACTGCACTCTCTCTGCACTGCACTCTGAATACACTGCACTCTGTCTGCACTGCATTCTGCCTGCACTGCATTCTGTCTGCACTGCACTCTGTCTGCACTGCACTCTGCCTGCACTGCATTCTGTCTGCACTGCACTCTGTCTGCACTGCACTCTGCATGTACTGCATTCTGCATGTACTGCATTCTGCATCCAACTGCACTCTGCATTCAACTGCACGACACAGCAACCACAGTGTGCAAAATGATTCTCTCCGTGTAGGGCACTTCCCTAACTTTCAGAAAATGTCCATGATGAGGACCGTGTAAAACATAAACAAAAAGCTACTGTATTTCTTCCCTATATCTTCTGTTATTAAAATATTCCTCTCTCTCTCTCTCTCTCTCTCTCTGTCTGTCTGTCTGTCTGTCTGTCTGTCTGTCTGTCTGTCTGTCTGTCTGTCTCTCCGTCTGTCTGTCTGTCTGTCTGTCTGTCTGACTGTCTGTCTGTCTGTCTGTCTGTCTGTCTGTCTGTCTCTCTCTCTCCCCCCTCTCTATCTCTCTCTATCTCTATCTCTGTCTCTGTCTCTGTTTCTCTCTCTCTCTCTCTCTCTCTCTCTCTCTCTCTCTCTCCCCCCCCCTCTCTCTCTCTCGTGACATGGAATACACTCCTATTGCATCGAAGGAACAATACTTCTATGAAGTCTTTTAAAACGTCCCGACGTGATTATTTATTCAAATAATATCACTGCTATACTGAGTACAAAGTCGCCTGTACATATGCCATGCATTTGCTTGCACTTGAAGACTCACTGAGTTGACATTTGTCAAAGGCATCTCCTAAAACCTTTGTCATTGTTGATCATATTGTTCATATACCTTACCAACTGTTGTACATAGATAGGGAACTGTGTATTTTTTATTATCTGTCCATGATTTTCATTTCTTTATGAACAGGGACAATTTGTAAGATAGGCAAAAAAAATAAAAAATTCATCCTTGATGAATAAATAATCAACTAACCAATCAATCAATCAATCAATCAATCAATCAATCAATCAATCAATCAATCAATCAATCAATCAATCAATCAATCAATCAATCAATCAATCAATCAATCAATCAATCAATCAATCAATCAATATCTCTCTCTCATGTACATACTTGCACAAGCGCGTGCGCACACGTGTGCGCGCGCGCGCACACATACACATATGCGCTCTTTCATACACATGCACACACACACACATGCGCGTGCGCATGCAAACACACACATAAACACACGCAAGCACGCACACGCACACACGCACAGCTCACGCACATGCACGCGCACACACACACGCACACGCACACGCACACACACGCACGCACACACGAATACATACGCACACGCACACACACACACACACACGAACACACACGCACGCACGCACACACGCACACACACACGAGCGCGCGCACACACACCACCACGCACACACACGCACGCACACACACACACGCACACACACACCAACACGCACACACACGCACGGACACACACACACACACGCACACACATACGCGCGCGCACACAAACCAACGCGCACACACACACGCACGCACACACACACATGCACACACAAACACACACACACGCACACACAGACGCACGCACACACACGCACACGCGCGCACACGCTCACACGCGCGCGCGCGCACACACACTCACACATACACGCATACACCCACACATACGCACACGCGCGCGCGCACACACACACACACATACACACACGCGCGCGCACGCACACGCACACGCACACGCACACACACACGCACATGCACGCACACACACATACACACAAATATGCACACACATACACGCATTCACACACACACACACACACACACACACACACACACACACACACACACACACACACACACACACACAATGCGTGCACGAGCACGTAAACGCCCTGAGACACGTTCGAGGCAAACCGGAACTACAGAGAATAGCCAATGATCGCTGGCGCCACCACGTGGTGTGCGTCGACCGCGACGCTCCACTCCGTAGAACTGCTGGGACGGCCCTGTAGCGGCCAAAATAATTTTCCGGTGAAAATAATTTCCGAAAGTCATCGCAGGGTTATCTGCTCGGCTCTTTTTATGCGATTTACCGCTCCTGCACCTGTTCTTCGCATGGAATATATCCCGACAAACGACGTATTAGTTGCTTTACGAGTTTTTGTTTTTTTGGTGCATTTGTGTCGTTTAACACATATTGTAGCGTTCAAAAAAGTTTTTTCCCGTGCAAAGCCGTCTCCCCTGCTGGAAATAATATGGGAGTCACCTCCCTGTAGTCTATTTTTGGACTGGTTTTATAAAACGCGACCGTTGACTGACTTCGCACGCCCGGGGAGTTATGCTAAGATCCGGCCGCGTTAATATATCTGCATGCGTTTTGTGACAAACGTCTTGCTCGGCGGTACTGTACTCCATGCACCTTAACGGTCCGCGTGATTCGGGTGTAATCTTAAGCTAAACGACGTTCCGAATGTTTCCGACTTCGACCATTTCATCAGCGCCAATAAACGTCGTTTAGCTTAAGATTACACCCGAATCACGCGGACCGTTAAGGTGCATGGATTACAGTACCGCCGAGCAAGACGTTTGTCACAAAACGCAGATATATTAACGCGGCCGGATCTTAGCATAACTCCCCGGGCGTGCGAAGCGAGTCAGGCGGAGTGGCGGGTGCCGTCTCTTGTTAGAGTTGAATTCTCAGCACGTCTCGAGCAGATAACTCTGCGATGACTTCCGGAAATTATTTTGGCCGGGAAATTATTTTGGCCGCTACAGGCCCCCCTCAGTTCACTGTGCCTTCTGCACGATCTTTTCTGCACGTGTAACGCGTGCACTCTCTGCAGCCCTCAGTTCACTGTGCCTTCTGCACGCTCTTTTCTGCACGTGTAACGCGTGCACTCTCTGCAGCCCTCAGTTCACTGTGCCTTCTGCACGCTCTTTTCTGCACGTGTAACGCGTGCACTCTCTGCACAGCCCTCACGAGTCATAAGCCTCGGTTTGACGAGCGGTCGTGCGGTACACTTGTGATGTTAGATGGCTTTTGCATCAGCACAGATTGTGTAGGTTCCTCCAAATTTAAACGTTTTCTTGTTTGCTCCACAATGCAGGAAACGGTATTTAAACAAAAACTGAATCTTTGTCTTTCATACCTTTGTTCCAAAAGCACTTATTGCCCAGTTTTACAAAAGTTACACTGAACCGGCAAGGATGCACGTCCTTTCAACTGCTAAGATGGAACGGAAATGTTTCCTGAAGTGTGAAAGTACTTATGAAATATATGCAAAAGCTAAAAAATGTTTACAACTTTCATCGTGCGCATTGGCAGTACACTGGCAACAATCCACTCCAAAAATAGCCTTGGCAAAAAAGACATCTGTATGATTTTATGACATTTGGAGTTCGGTGTTGCTGTTGAGAGTACACGGGTCAGGTCTGGGGGAAAGGGAGAAAAGCGGGAAAATGCAGGGAGCGAGAGAAAGAGATAATTATTTGGGCAGATGTATTTTTAAATACAATTTTCTATACCAAACTTTAAATGATTTTATTACATTTCAGGTTGGGATGCGTATTTATTGCAAATCTCACGGAACATACATATCGCACAACTCCGATCCAATAAAAGTTGGGTTGTATTGCAAGGTGAATAGTAGTGTAAGAGGAACTCGAACTCGCAGAACACTCGAGGCGATGCTGGGGTTTGATGAACGCTTTATTTCTCCCAAGCTAGCACACTCCCGACTGCTCCCGGCCTCTGCCTTATCAAGCCGAGGCGCGGACCTCATTGTAAACTACTCTGCGAGGCAGGACTGCTTGGTCGCTGCTTTTACCAACATTTGTGTTTCTTAACTGGATTCATCAGCGAGTTACATCTATATACATTGAGATATAATCATGATAGTCTACAGGACTAAGCTACATGCGATTATACACCTATCTAATAAAGTCAATAGGACCAGACTGATCTATATGCTGAACACAGCACGGATAAAGTTATTCTTATTACTGGGCGGGAAGAGGAAACTCTGCACATATCGGTCTCGTACAGTGTCGTTGCAGGCGGAGACTGGTCAGCCGAGCTATGAATAGCCCAGAGCTGGGTGTCTCAGGTTACATGGCCGCATCACCTCTGCTACAGGGAGCCAGACTCCTTTACACTCTTCCCCCCTTAGAGAACGCCCTGTTCATTCAGTGTTTATGACACTGTGATGATCAAACGAAGTAGGGTAGCAGTCCAAACAAAATATATATACAACCTCATGCAAAAGAGACAAAGTTTCAAGTAAGGCCCCTTCGAGAACTATTCTGTCCCTGAATAGCACACACATATAGAACATGCGTGACGGGGCCAGGTCATACACAATACAACAACAGTGCATGCCGACAATAAGGATTCCTTAACTTTTGAAAGATGATAGTGCATTTCAGGCATGAAAAGCTCATCAAATATCCAGCCGAGGACACAGACCAGGGTCAGCGAACGTTCGGTCGCTAACCTGGGGATCTCGCAGCCCTCCATACTTGTCAGGCGATGCACGTGTGAAATCTGGTTACACAAAGTGATACATAAAAGTATTTACTCCCAGAATCCCCAAAAAGAACAGTAAATCGTAGAAGTGGGAAAATACCTCCCAAACTCCTAACAAAAAATACATGAAGACAGACTACACGTCAGAAGGGCTTAAGCCACAGGTCCAGTCCAAACAGGTGACAACAGCACCCCCAGGAACGTCCTCCCGACTGCTCCTGACCATGCCTCCAAAACCAGGAGACATTAAAACAAAAACAGCGAATACATCACCCAGGTATGCCCAGACTATTTCTCCAAAACCAGGAGACACCAGTCTGCCCCGGCAATACCCAACACTGTCACGAAACCCCGTGAACAGCACCGCCCACACAGGGCAAGAAAAGAAACCTGGACTAACCCAGCCACAAAATCTGGACAGCACAGACCTCCTGGCTGACAATACCAACCAAAAAGAGCCAGCGACAAGCGCCGCAAATCGACAAATCCAGTACAAAGCAGGTCAACGTCCACACTTTCTAAGTCCCAAAAATGTTCAACACATTGCACGTTCACTGTGACAAGCTGGAGAAAGCAGAAAACCCATCACAGAACGTCGCAGCCCTCTCCACAGTCTAATTGTCCATCTGAGGTCACAACCTGGGTTTAGCAAACGTCCAGTCGCTTACCCCTTGTAGCCACACAATCCTACATTCTTGTAGTGATTCAAATACAAAATCAGGAGGAAATACCAGGAATTAAGTTCTTATCACCACTCAAAAATCGCACAGGAAGGATGAAGCATGAGTTTTTAATCAAACATGGCAACCTACAACGCTACGCACTCAAATCTTTACGAGACACATTTCATCATCAGTTCCATACCAGAACAGTATTGCACACCTACAACACAGAATACGGTTTTTTTGCTTACTTCTCGCTACCTTGATGGATGACTGCGTCCGAGTGCGTCCATGTTCGTGCCACAGTATGGTCGCAGTCTGTTGTAGTGGACGACTCGGGGTTTCCTCCCTCCCCACTTCACTCGGTAGGTGACGTCGCTTAGCCGTGCAGTGACCTCGTAAGGTCCCTCCCACGAACTCACGAGTTTGGGGGGATCGTCCCCTCTTTGGTCTCGGTTGATGTAGCCACACCAACTCCCCCACCTGGCACAGCCCAGTGTCAGAGCGTTGATCGCAGCGCCTCCTGTTGCCGTCAGTAGTCCCTTGCAGGTGTCGTCCGGCCACACCGCGGGCAGGATTCATCCTCTCCATGAACAGACAGTCAATACTGCCACCGCCATGGACAGTCACTACTGTCACCGCCATGGACAGACAGTCACCACTGTCACCGCCATGAACAGACAGTCACCACTGTCACCGCCATGAACAGACAGTCACCACTGTCACCGCCATGAACAGACAGTCACCACTGTCACCGCCATGAACACACAGTCACCACTGTCACCGCCATGAACAGACAGTCCTGCGTTTATGCACACACACTACTCCATAAAAAAGTCAGAGAGTCCATGGGTACGGCCAGCCTTGGAGTCCAGGTGGGGCCGACATGAAGTTCTGCCCCCCACCTAAGCCCGGGCGTCGCCTGGAGGGGGCCACGGATCCTGTCCCTGGGCAGGTCTGTCCTGGCTCGCGTTTCCATCCCCTACCCCTGGTGTCGAGTGCATCGCAGGTTGAAATGCACTGCCTTCCATCTGCGTAGAGTCCTCCTGGGTTGCGTCTTGGACGTTCCTGTCCATCCCACCGCTGCCACCAATGTAAGAGGAACTCGAACTCGCAGAACACTCGAGGCGATGCTGGGGTTTGATGAACGCTTTATTTCTCCCAAGCTAGCACACTCCCGACTGCTCCCGGCCTCTGCCTTATCAAGCCGAGGCGCGGACCTCATTGTAAACTACTCTGCGAGGCAGGACTGCTTGGTCGCTGCTTTTACCAACATTTGTGTTTTTTAACTCGGACTCATCAGCGAGTTACATCTATATACATTGAGATATAATCATGATAGTCTACAGGACTAAGCTACATGCGATTATACACCTATCTAATAAAGTCAATAGGACCAGACTGATCTATATGCTGAACACAGCACGGATAAAGTTATTCTTATTACTGGGCGGGAAGAGGAAACTCTGCACATATCGGTCTCGTACAGTGTCGTTGCAGGCGGAGACTGGTCAGCCGAGCTATGAATAGCCCAGAGCTGGGTGTCTCAGGTTACATGGCCGCATCACCTCTGCTACAGGGAGCCAGACTCCTTTACAGTAGGAAAGGAAAGATCATTGCGAGCACTGGGTTTATTCCGTGTTCATTATTGTGACGTAGGTGGCGGAACTTTCTGCTTCGAGACAGACCAATCCCTCGAGTCTTCATTGTGAAGTAATCTCCATGACAACAACGACGCCGATGATACAAATCATGGAACTAAAAAATAGAAGCACTATCATTCCAACATTTAAAAAACATGGTTATTTATTTTCCATAGGGAAGGGAATGGGAGGGGGGGAGTAGGGGGGGGGGAAGCGGAATAAAAGAGGAAAGATTTTGGGTGGGATGGAGGGACGGAGGGGGGGGGGGAGTGAAATGAGAATGTGATAATTCGAAGGCTCACGCGTGCGTGCGCGCGTGTGAGTGTTTGTGTGCGTGCGTGTGTGTGTGTGTGCATGTGTCTGTGTGTGTGTGTGTGTGAGAGAGAGAGAGAGAGAGAGAGAGAGAGAGACAGAGAGAGAGAGACAGAGAGAGAGAGAGAGAGAGAGAGAGAGAAAGAGAGAGAGAGAGACAGACAGACAGACAGACAGACAGACAGACAGACAGACAGACAGACAGACAGACAGACAGAGAGAGGGGGGGGGGGGGGGAGGGGGAGAGGAGGGAGTGGGGGATGTTTGCATTGAATTGCGTGTTTATATTGTGAGCGTAAGTGTGAGAATGTTGAAACAGGTCTAGAACAGCTGCGTATACAATTCATACTGATCAACATCCTCACTTCGTGCTAAATCAGGGTATGAACTGATTACTTTTCCATAGGTATCTTGGCTCTCGTCTATTTCACTTTCATTGTCAACTGATCTCATAGTTTTCCTTCTCTGACTCCCCGTCAGCCACAGAATAGGAAGACAGAAGCAGAAGAATAAACTAAACTAGCGCTGCTGGCCTCTACATGTACTGTACTTACTCTCTTCAAGTGAGAAAATGTTTGTTTTACTTACCGCCTCGCTGTGGCGAAGGGGGGCGGCGGTGTGGGCAGATGTGCATCTCGTGTGCCCTGTGTTGTTTGACTTGGAGGCCTTAGCATGACTGCGTCGTAACACTGTCAGTCCCTCCTGATTACTCGCTGTCAGCTGTCGAGATCAGAACGGAACGGACAAGACAGAAGAAGTTTTGGCGGGTGGGGGTGTGGTAGGGTTTAATGAGGAAGACTGGGGCTTGTTTGAAAGAAGAAATGCTACTTCCAGAGGATGAATAGGGATAAAAATGTCGTGGGATAAACACTTGCCCGTGCATGCAATGGTCATGTAGGTCAGGCAGCGGAAGATGCAGACTGCAAGCAGAACGGGGAGAGAGGAGGAGGGATGTGGGAGAGGAGGGATGCGAGAGAGGAGGGATGCGGGAGAGGTGATGGTGGGAGATAGAGCTGAAGATGCAAGGACACTGGGTAGGGGGAGGGGACGGGAGGGTGGGCGAAGTGGAGGGAGGGTAGGGGAGGTGGCGGGAGGGTGGGGGGGGAGGGGACGAGAGACGCCAGACGTGTGGCTCTTGCCACAGGGCGTGCTCTGCGCAGCGAATGGACGCCTGCCTTCCTGGCCTCGCCTGCCACACGCGTCCAAGGGGGCGGGGTTTTATCACGTCACGTGACCAGGCAGCCAGCGCCGATGATGAAGTGGGCGGGGCCCACAGGCCTGCGCAACAAAACGGACGAGTTTGTATGAAGGCGTGTAAATTTCGCACTCTCCGCGCTTCTCCGACCATCCCTGGCAGGGCGGGCGCCATTGAAATTGGATATTACTATTTCCAGACTCCAGGTAAGCAGCAACGCTAGTTCTTCCACGGCCGATCTGAGGGCGCCCCGAATTTGCTTTCCCCCACCGCCTTCCCCCCCGGTGCTTGGGTCAGACACGCAGACAGACAGCGAGACACGACGCGATCGGCACGAGGCAGTAGCGAAGCCGGATTTCACCTGCGGATAGGTCTGGCCTCGCCGCGGGGCAGGGACCACTGACTGACGCTGTGGGCTGGGAGCGAGCTGAGGAGTAATGTTGGCGGACTGCCCTTGGACAAACTGGTTATCCAAGCAAAGCAACGCCATGTTTTCGTGGGTTTGTAGCCTTTCATTGTCCATCTTTCTCTCAAACTGCTTTTTGACAACTTAATGGCATGGTAGAATTATCTTCACCAAAGGGTTTCTTTTCTACTGGAACGTTTCTGGCATATGTTATCTGGGCAGGAGGTCTGACTTGGTGTGGCACGCAGCTGCCTCCACACTCTGCTTTGCCATTTGCAACCACGGCAGCGTTTCGTACTTAAAAAGCATGATGCCATGTTTCAGAAAAGAACGTTTTTTAAATGTTATCAGCTGCTCCAACTTCAATATTTTTATTGCATATTTTGATATCTGAAATGGCTTGGGTTCCTTACATTTGTAACTCATAGATATACTGGCCTGATTTTACGCATTCTCTATTTCGCTTTTTGCATAGATTTTAATTGAATTTTCAATCCAAGCCAACCAATTCTATAACAATTGTCAAGATCCCAAATGAGAGAGGGTGCAGGAGAAAGACGCTGTCCTGTTTCAATGAAATACCTGTCAAATCTATTTAAGAATGAGTCGTGAAATATTGATCCCACACATTTCAGCGTTGTCTAGATCTATAAATGAAGGAAATCATATTCACGACACACAACACGGTCCATCTAGTATGCCTCCCCGTTTCGGACATAAATCATAAGTGAAAATTTGCATTCAATGCATTTGTCGTGCGCAACTCAAAGATTTTGTTATTCGGATATAGAACATATTAAAATAGAACAGTTGCTTTTAACTATAAATATTTGCGGACCTTTTTCTCACAGAGAAATTGAAGCTACAGAAACATTACAAACCTATCGCAATCTTGAACGGAAAAGTGAAACAGCATAATCAAAATGATTGCTTTGCTCCAAGTGATGACTCGTAACTAAAACCGTCACAGCCACATGCTGAGACTTTGTACATTCCAAACACATTTTACGCGTAAGAAAGAAAAATGCGAAGTTTTCAATTTGGGGGAAAGGGATGGGGGTGGTTTGGGGGTTGGCGTACTGGACAGGGTTCTGCGAGTGCATAATCTCCTTGTCGCTTCCTGCACCATTCCTCTGTACTGCTTTCCTTGTCCTGTCGTTGTTGGGATGTCGGGTCTTGTGACGCCACAGTCTCTGTCCTGAAGACATGGCGCGTCCCGTCTGCTTCGCTCCAGCCCGGGACAGGTGTCTCTTGCGATACAGGTGTCTCTTGGGATTCAGGTGTCTCTTGGGATATAGGTGTCTCTTGGGATATAGGTGTCTCTTGGGATATAGGTGTCTCTTGGGATATAGGTGTCTCTTGGGATATAGGTGTCTCTTGGGATTCAGGTATCTCTTGGGATATAGGTGTCTCTTGGGATTCAGGTATCTCTTGGGATATAGGTGTCTCTTGGGATATAGGTGTCTCTTGGGATATAGGTGTCTCTTGGGATATAGGTATCTCTTGGGATATAGGTGTCTCTTGGGATATAGGTGTCTCTTGGGATATAGGTGTCTCTTGGGATATAGGTGTCTCTTGGGATATAGGTGTCTCTTGGGATATAGGTGTCTCTTGGGATATAGGTGTCTCTTGGGATATAGCCTCTGTAAATAAGTGTGAATAGGCCATTACAGTGTGAATAGGCCATTACAGTGTGAATAGGCCATTACAGTGTATCGACAGCTGTGTAGCGGTATCACTCCAGCTTTCACAAATTAAAATAATTCCCTTTATCAACATCCTCTTCTGTTTATATTTTCCTTTTTTTCTTTTTCTTCTTTTTCTTTTTTTTCTTTTTTCTTCTTCTTTTTTTCCAACTACCCAGCTACCATTCCTACGTCTATGTTGTATTTTCCCCTGCCCAGATCGAATTTCCTGGCTTACTGTGAAGGTGCCCGATTCCCCCACCCTTCCACGCCCACTTTTCTTTCTCGTCCAACAACAGTCGCTCGCTCGGCGTTCTCTGGGTCACATGACCTATGATTGACAGCTGGCGGCGAGGTGGGCGTGTTAGCGAGGCGGGCTCTCGCCGATTTGTCGAGAAGTCTCGCACGCAGCGCTACACCCCGTCCCACCAGTGGGCGAGAGTTGAGGCAGAGGCGGGTGGCGAGTGTCTCACACTGACCGTTCTCCTGGCGCCTGTGAGCAGTGTTACGAGTGGAGATTCGATCATCGCCCTCTCACACTGGGACTGCCTTGTCCTCTCCTTCTGCCTGCTTGCCTCGCACCTTGGGATTTACAACGGACCGCTACCCGACAAATAACGGTTGCAAGGGTGCCAGCGGCGACGGTACCCCTTTCGGGTACACCCCCTTCTCAGTAGGTCTTTTTGCACTGCTTTCCTCCTTTCACAGCTGCTTTTGGGCATGGGTCCTTTCCCCCAGTGATGCGTTAGTAGAACTGTGTTCACAGCAAGTGTAGTGGCAAAGTCAGCTCCTCTGTAACGTGCATGCCTCATTGGGACTGGCTTGAAGCCTCTCTCTAACTGTCCTCCTTCGCCAAGAACAGCACGCGCACTTTGGGGTACATGTCGCTGTCAAGCTGTCTTTGCTTGCCTCGTCCCTGTCTCTCGCCCTCATTTCCACCGCGTTAACCTAAGTTTTTATTGTCTGAGAATTTGTTGACTTCCTCGTGTGTCTTTGTGCGTTTCTGTCTACCAAGATGTGAGTGTGTCAGCCTCTCTCTCTCCCCCTCTCTCTCTCTCTCTCTCTCTCTCTCTCTCTCTCTCTCTCTCTCTCTCTCTCTCTCTCTCGTCTCAGTCTCGTCTGTCTCTGTGCCTTTCTGTACGAGTCGCATCTGCTTGCCGACGTGTATGTGCATAAATGCGTGCGAGTGTGCTTGCATGCATGAAAACCTGCGAGTGTGTGTGCATTTGTGTGTATCTGGGTCTTTTGTATGGTGTCTTTCCGTCTTGATCTGGTCTCACGACCTCTCCGCTACCCCTCATCATCGTCTCCCCTCTCCTCATGTGATTTTCTCTCCCCCTCCTCCTTTCCCCAAGCCACCCAGCGGACGTGTACGTGTACATAGGGGTGCGTGCGTGTACGTGTACATAGGGGTGCGTGCGTGTACGTGTACATAGGGGTGCGTGCGTGTACGTGTACATAGGGGTGCGTGCGTGTACGTGTACATAGGGGTGCGTGCGTGTACGTGTACATAGGGGTGCGTGCGTGTACGTGTACGTGTACGTGTACATAGGGGTGCGTGCGTGTTTGCAGGCCGCCAACTCCAGCAGCGCCATGTACGAGGAGGAGCTTCTCAACCAGCGTGCACGCCACCCGTTTGGCCTGGGCCACGGCCTGATGCACCCACCCCAGTTTGGCTTCGGCTTCCCCATGCACCACGACCCCATGGCTCTGGGTGAGTACGCACTCGCACGCACACAAATGCGCGTGCACACACATGCACCCACGCACACAAACGCGCGCGCGCACACTCGCACTCAACCACACATACGCTCTAAAGCGCGCGCGCATGCACACACATACACAGCACACACACACACACACACACACACACACACACCCTGCCATGTCTTTGCCCGCAGTGTGCACGCTTTCTGCAGTGTCGGGGAGACGACACCTGGGCTGAGCAAGATGGCGGTGCCAAACTGTCACCACTGGAAGCACAGAGCGGTGCTGACAGTGACGCCTTCCTTTCCACAGTGTGACTTTCCTCGCCTCTCTCTTGTGAGAAAGCAAAATCAATCTGTGCTATTCGTGTGTGTGTGTGTGTGTGTGTGCGTGTGTGTGTGTGTGTGTGTGTGTGTGCGCGCGCGCGTGTGTGTGTTTGTGTGTGCGTGCGTATGTATGTTTGTGTGTGCGTGCGTGTGTGTGTCTGTGTGCATGTGTGTCTGTGTGCGTATGTGCCTGAGGGCGTGTGTGTGTGTGTGTGTGTGTGTGTGTGTGTGCGTCGTTTGTCCGTCCGTCCGTTCGTCCGTCCGTCCGTCCGTAAGTATGCATGTGTATCTGAGTATGCCTGCATTTATGTGCATATGTGTGTATTCTCGCACGTGCATGTATATGTGCATAGGTATTTGTGTGCATGTCTGCGTGCATACTGTGTGTGTGTGATTGCCTAGAATGTGTGCGCTGTCGTGAACTCGTGGATGAAGGTGGTCTTGCGCGCATGCACTTGTATGCAGGTATGTGTGAGTGTATGCGTGTGTGTGTGTCTGTGTCTGTTTGTGTGCGTGCGCGCATGCTTGTGTATAAATGTGTGCGTGTGTGTGTGTGCGTGCATGTGTGTGCGCGCGCGTGTGTGTGCGTAAACATGTGAGTGTATTCGTACGTGCGTGATAGGTGGTACTGGTGAAGGAAGCAAAATGGACCAAAACTTATAGTGTGTACGATACGCATTTGCAACGAAAGTACATTTCCTCTCGCTGGATTATGTCGTTTTCATCTGGAGGCCCGCATGTTTGTAAAATCAGACACATAGACACGCAAACATGAAGTCCGTAGCACGTGCTTTCAGCGATTGTCTCGCAGGCTGCGCGAACGAAACATGCAAACATGTCATCGTCTACACGTATATTTGTCACAGAAACATGGAAATCGGCTCTATACAAAGAACAGCGTGTCTGACCGTCCGATTTGGAAAGCTGCGACGCTTGTTCGTATCTCCGCATCTCACGTTGCCAGCATCTGTGTTCAGACCTCACAAAATTCAAACTTGGTCGTCTACTGGTGTGAAATTACAATGTAAATTTACTTTCGCGGAGCAAGTTAATTCCATGAATGCTATTTTCCCCAGCATGTGAAAGAGATGATTTGAAATGACTGCCACATCTGGATTTTTTTTAAGCATTCTGTGCGTGAAAAAATATTTTATGTCATTTGTCGAGAATGCCGTCTTTTCTGAATGAAAAAAAATTAAATTGACGGTAGAGTTGCTTTTTTTCCAGTAGGCATGCATTGCAAGACCCCTCATGTGCAGTGTGTGTCCCTTCAAAACTAGCGAGGACCAGGATTTGTCGTAAGATTTTTGTGTGAATTAATCCCCCGCCCAGTGACGGCGGTCTCCAAGTTCCCACATTCCGTGGCGACCTCTCGTAAAAAGATCGTAGCACAGGTGTGCACAGGCGCATGCTCAAACAGTCCTCTCAAAGTCAACCAACCTCACTCGTGGCTGAAAAGCAAGTTTTACTCCGCTTTTTGAACCCGTGGAGGTCTCTCGCTCACAACAATGCTGATGACTTCAATTAATTGCAATCGTTCTTCAGCGAGTGAATGGGTATTGCGGGTCCAAACTTGAGTCGTAAATCGCTGGTGAAAATTGCCTCTTAACATGGACCAAGCTCTTGGGTGCTTGAGTTTCTTCCTTTGTGAGCCAACAAAGAGATTTCCTCGCCTCTCCGAGTGTAAAGTTCTCGTTGCTTGCATTTGTCACGCTCCAGCGGGCAATGTCAACACGCCACAGCGCCAAGCCTGGGGGTCAACGACGAGCAAATTTGCTGCAAGAAGCCAATTGATTAGGGACCGTTTTGGTAGCAACCCCTCGTAGCGCGTGACCAGGAGTAATCAACACAGTAGCAGTAACGAGAAAAACGATGGTGGGTGTGTGTGCGTGCGTGTGTGTGTGTGTGCGTGTGTGTGTGTGTGTGTGTGTGTGTGTGTTCTCGCGCGCGCTTGTGCATGCATGCATGCGTGTTTGCTTGTATGTGTGAATGCGTGTATGTTTTGGTATGTGTTCGTGAGTGTTTGTGTGTGTGTGTGCGTGTTTATGTGCGTGTTTGCGTGTGCCTGTGGGTCTATGCGCCTGTAGGTGAATTTACCTGTGTATCTGCCCTACTGCCCCTCTCTCTCTCTCTCTCTCTCTCTCTCTCTCTCTCTCTCTTTCTTTCTTTCTCTCTCTCTTTCTCTCTCGCTCTCTCTCTCTCTCTTTCTCTCTCTCTCTCTCTCTCTCTCTCTTTCTCTCTCTCTCTTCTCTCTCTCTCTCTCTCTCTCTCTCTCTCTCTCTCTCTCTCTCTCTCTCCTTTTCGTCACTTGAATGCGCACTCTCATTTAGAACACACGTTCTAGAGAGGCTCGCAACATCTTTGGCCTCATCGCATCTGTACTTGTTTCGTCACGCCCAATGGCGTGAGACTTGGACGCACGAGAAATTCAGCAGAGACGCAGGGGAATGCCACTGGATTCTGTGCTGCCGATTTCGAGTCAAAGACGACAAATGAGGAGTGGCTGTGCACGGCGAGTGCGCGAGACCCTGACGTTCAGGACAGGGTCTACAAAGGAGACGTACGGCGTTCAGCTGTTTATTTCCTTAATTAGTATTTTCGCTCCACGCTGCTACGCATGCGTTTCACAACCTGGCATATTGTAGACATTAAAATGTCCCTTTTTTGAATCCTCCCCCCCCCCCCCCTTCATCTACTTACTGAAACTACTGTTTTGGAAATCTCTACGGCAGTGGGAAGTGTTTTGTGGATTACCTCGTCCTCGCGCCTGTCTAGCGAACTGTCGCCGATAAAAATGAGAGACTTCAAAGAAGAAGTGACGTTTGTATTGCAATACTAAGTCGTGCTAGATGAAATACAAGTGTACATTTTTTGCACAAGCTATGTGCATGTCAAATCTCTAAGTTGCAATCTTTCTCTTCTCCGTTCGAATGTATTTGTATTTTAGTTTGATTTTAAAGAGCATATATAACGCAAACCGAAACCTCTGCCAAACGGCGCCAGTTTATTCACTTGTCGTAATGCATTCAGCGTAAAGAACTGTATGGACAGGGAGAATGCTGCTGTTAGTACTTTCACTTTACTCCATTGTACTCCGTTTTGTTGAAATAATTTTGAAATTGTTCACACTAATACGCATGAGGGTGAAATAGTAGCAGATGATTTTTCCAAACTAATTGTCAGCGCGAAACAGTTTGTGTGTGACAGTTCATCTATGCCGTAGTATCCATACGCTGCAATGAAAAATTCTCTGTCACAATCTGAGTTAGATGGGCAAAGTAAGAGTGCTCAACATTACGCATACAAGTTAATTTATGTCGAGTGGGGTCCTCGATATTAAGAAACTTTACATGTCGAGGATGAAATAGTTTTCCAAAATGAGGAGATGCAGTGTAATTGCAAGGAAAACACCACGCTGCCTACATAAAATTCGAAATGATACAGCAAGAAATGGTGATTTATGCAAATCAGAGAGTTTCCAATCAAAGTGTGAACCACGGCAATGAATTTTTTTTCTCTCCTTGAATTTTTTCCCCCACTGACGTCATTTCTCGTTATCTCCATTTGCGAGTGTCTTCACATTTTCATTTGTGCACACTAGTGGTCAATGCATTCACAGATTTTATCTCCACTTCTTTAAAGGGACTCCTGCGTTGTAACTGTGATTTAATTCAGTTTATGTACACTAAAGCACTCGCCATGAAATATTCACTGGCGCGCAGTCGGATACCTCTGGAGTTGGCGATCCACTATAAAACTATATATGTGACCCGTTTTATCTGATTGAGTCTTACCTGACAAAATTAATATATGAGATAATTGTATTTTTTAAATCTTCAAAAATGTATCTTTCATTTGATATAAAAATCAAACTTTCACTTTGAAAACCGAACAAGTTGTGCTCACTCAAAGAAAGGTGGTGTGCTGACGGCTATTGAGAGAAATCAAGGGTCAAAAATTTAACAACTGTATCCACCGTTTTTCCTTAGCAATGGGCCTTTTTAATGCGTGCATCAGCTCCAAAATTGGCAGGTTGGTAGAGAAAATCTATATTCTGAACATAGAATGATAAATAAATGGAAAAGTATACGGTCTCGACAACAAATTAATGTTATTATTCAACCAAAAAGGCAAAACGGAGGAAGAGAATGTATAATACTTTAGAATGATAGGTGCAATACAACGCAATTTTTGGTGTTTTTTAAGCTAAAAGGAGACCTTTCAACATTCAATTATGAAAATTTAGTGTATGTAGGATTCAGTTTTGCCAAAACGTCAAAATGCACAAAATCCACCCTCATTACATTTGTCAGCCTCTACTGCGTTTTTGCTGCGTGCATGCGAGTTAACTCAGTTCGTGACAACGGGTCACAAATTGTTTATATTTATCTCTGTGCAATATTCTAAATTGTCCGTGTTAATCTTCATCTAATGATATTTTATTTATCGTCTACAAATTGCGGGTTTGCTGCCATGTGTTTTATATTGCAAAAACTTACGTAAGTGACCGTGATGCGAATGTCACATCGGACTCGAAACGCACGTGGGGAAAACACACACACACACACACACACACACACACACACACACACACACACACACACACACACACACGCTCTCTCTCACACCCACTCATTCACTCACTCACTCACTCACTCACTCACTCACTCACTCACTCACTCACTCACTCACTCACTCACTCACTCACTCACTCACTCACTCACTCACTCACTCACTCACTCACTCACTCACTCACTCACTCACTCACTCACTCACTCACTCACTCACTCACTCACTCACTCACTCACTCACTCATTAATTCACTCGTGCATACACGAACACACACACACACACACACACACACACACACACACACACACACACCACCCCACCACCACACAACCACACACACACACACACACACACACACACACACACACACACACACACACACACACACACACACACACACACGGATACTAATATCGAATAAATGAACAGTTTAGGATTGTTTGAAGAAGATTAATATTTATGCGTCGCACTTCCTAAAATGTATACTGTACATAGCTCTCCGTATGCATTCATGTAATGCATTTCCTCTACATTCATTCTGTATATATTTCTCCGTATGCATTCCTATAATGCATTTCCTCTACATTCATTCTGTATAAATTTCTCCGTATGCATTCCTATAATGCATTTCCTCTACATTCATTCTGTATATACTTCTCCGTATGCATTCATATCTTGCTCTTTGTTTTCGTCCATGTATTGCTCTCCATATAGTTTTTTTTTAAAGTTCTATACATTCATATATTGCTCTTTCTATAATCTATGAATTGCTCTTCCTATATATTTATATACTGCTACTCTGACAGATTCACACATAGTTCTTCCTATGGATTCACATATTGCTCTTCCTTTACATTTACATATAGTTCATCCTGTGCATTTTATATATTCTTCCCACACAATTATTATCTGTGTTGCGCGTGTGATCAACATCGCTGTCCCCTCTTTCCGTCTCACAGTTTTGCAGTAATCACAGAATGATTATATAAATTTTACAGTTCTTTGCAACAGTATTGCTATATTGTTCTGTGAAATAGGACTAATTTACCGTAAGTATTGTTTACGTTACAACGGATAAGTTACAGTTCCTATTGTTTGTGTTAATACGGAATAAGTACAGTTCCTATTGTTTGCGTTACAACGGATTACGCACACTTACTAATGTTTGGCGTTACAACGGATAGAAAAGAAATGACTTCTCGTCACCTCACTTACGTCAAAGATGGTCGCGGACTGGCTTCTTTGAAAAATGATATCTTAATAATAACTCCTATTAATTTCCTTTGCACAAACATGACTGGCTCTCGAAACATTTGTGTCAAGGAGATGTGCGGCAGCTGCGTTGGTGTGACGTCCCGCTGGTATTGGGCAAACCTGAATTTCATATTGGAACAAAATGGTTTTCCCGCTCTAAACATCCACAGCGATGTGTGGTGCCCCGGCCTGGGCAGGGTGAGGGAGACGCGGTACAGCAAGTGTGCAGGTGGTGTTCCACCACTGTGGAAATGGCGCCAATCACCCACATTGCAATCCACGCGATTGAAAGGCGCAGTATGACGAAGCGTGGGCAGGCAGGCAGAGATGTTCGGAACACGCGAGTCGAGGAGTGGAGCATGAAAACCCATCATAGACGCTAGCAACAGAAATCGGTCCCGTTTGTTGGAATGCGTCAGATCGCGCTCTGTTTGTGCAGTCAAGTCAGTCTCGTGCTGGGACGTGTCAGTGGTGGCTGGCTGCCACTTTGGCGCAGGACGCCTGCACTGCGATCCACCCACAGTCCTGACCTGACAACTTTTCCGCGCTGGTGTTTTATGTCACGCGACCTATCAAGCGCAGGCAGATTTGAATGGAATAGCAGATATATATGGGAGGACTTTTTAAAATGGGAAAAGCAAGGCTTGTTTGAAGCTAATCACGAAGACAGTCTATACGTTTTATCAACTGACAGTGACTCAAGACATCACAGCAATATTCCCCCTGTCGATGGCATGTCCTTCTCACGAGAAGTCGAGTGTCAGGTGTCAAATGGTTATTTCGGAAAACAAGACTCGAGTGATATGTCCCAGCTGTTCATTGGTATTCTCGCTGACACTCTGACTTTTCTTGGTAAATTCAGTCAATTTTCTGTCGTGGAAAATGCAACAAATCCCTGTGTATTTGTATATGCTTGCAGCAGGCGTCTAAAGATGGGTCGATTTGCCCTGACCGTAACCTCCTCGTTTTACTCGCTTTGCGTCACGTGCTGCCCATGATTGTCACGTGTGCAACGACAGTCACCCACACAGTCTTCTAGAGCCCCAGTCACGTGATGTCCAGGCGTTTTGAGCCGTGGTCTGTCACTTGTGTTCAATCAGCAGACGCGTCGATTGATAGAAATTGATTTCAAGCGTTAGTATTACAGTATTGCCAACATAAACACTACACGGCCATTCATTTTTATGTCTATTTAATCATGCAACGGCTTGCAGTACTCAGTACCGCCAGTCTTCCTTGCGATGTTTTAGTGACAATCAAAACTCATGAAATGACGATTGCAGAAGCACTGACACCAATTCTCTCTCTCTCTCTCTCTCTCTCTCTCTCTCTCTCTCTCTCTCTCTCACACACACACACACACACACACACACACACACGCACG
>JAWQFJ010000051.1:50000-75000 GCA_034096865.1 Theodoxus fluviatilis
CGTATTTGAATTTACAAGTATACCATAATACGCGATTTTTTTTAACTTTATTCATCCGCTGTCTCCCGTTTAAAAAAACGATGTAATAAACGCTACCATGTCAGAACGTTGCAACTTCTCAGCTCTGATGCGCACTTCTTGCGACATTCGCGAGCCCACCCGACAGAATTAGAGAGACTATTTCCTCGCAGCTCTGATGTGCACTTCTTGCGACATTCGCGAGCCCACCCGACAGAATTAGAGAGACTATTTCCTCGCAGCTGAGTGGGTCTCGCCATGATCTACTCTGGAACTGTGGTAGGCTGAAGCGCTGTCAGCAACTGAGATGGCCTCGCTCCGTTTAGGAATCTGGACGTCTGCAGTCTAGCTTTTCCCTGCACTGGCGTAGTGGCGTAGTGCCGGCGTTGCCTGGAGACAGAAGAGCTCTCAGAGCAGTTGAAGCTTCCCCAGCTGGGCAGAATTCATGGGTTTTCTAACCGTTTTCTTGAGAGTGACGAAATTCGTTCTCTGGTCTACTTCAAACATGTTTCTTATTTATTTCTTCTAACGCCTCTACCACTTTGTATCCTATCTACCCACCCTTTTCCTTCCCTCCACCCCCCTTTCTCCTATCCCGAAAGCTGTCCTCCCCTCCCCCACCCCCTTTCTCCTATCCCGAAAGCTGTCCTCCCCTCCCCCACCCCTTTTCCCCTGTCCCGAAAGCTGTTTCCCCTCTTCCCCTCTTCCCCTCTTCTCTCCCCCTTTCCTCCTCTCCCCCTTTCCTCCTCTCCCCCTTTCCTCCTCTCCCCCTTTCCTCCTCTCCCCCTTTCCTCCTCTCCCCCTTTCCTCCTACCCCCCCCCTCTTTCCTCCTCTCCCCCTTTCCTCCTCTCCCCCAAGCTTTTTTTCTGTCCCCGCCCCTTAAGCCTGTGGCAACTTTTTCCTTTGTGTGTGTAGATAACTTTCTATGTAGTTCTTGAGAAAAGCTTTGGAATTATCTGCCTCCTTGTCAACATTATATTTGTTGAGTCGAAATGTCTGCTCAAGTCTTTGTTCTTTTAAGACCAAGTAAGCTGTGGAGTTGTTGCTACTGTTATTGTTAGTGTTGCTTCACAGTTGTTCTTGACTTTATAACCGTTGTTGTGAGGAGAGGGGAGAGGTGAGAGAGAGAGAGAGAGAGAGAGAGAGAGAGAGAGAGAGAGAGAGAGAGAGAGAGTGTGAGAGAGAGAGGGAGAGAGAGAGAGAGAGAGAGTGTGAGAGAGAGAGAAAGAGAGAGAGAGAGAGAGAGAGAGAAAGAGAGAGAGAAAGAGAGAGAGCTGAACAGTACTGAATGAAGTTTAACGAAGGTAGTGACTTGCACAGCTGCTTATCTTTAAGTAACCTAATAAAACAATCTCAAAGTATGGCATGAATAGATGAGTGAATAATGAATGAATGCATGCATGCATGAATGAATGAATGAATATATGAATGGATGAATGAATGAATGGATGGATAAACAAATGAATGAATGAATGGCGTGGGGCTGAAGTTTGAAAGACAATGCACAGAGGAGATTGTGAATGTGGACCTTTGTGCATGCGTGTAGGTATAAAAACTTACCTTCTTTCCGTCTGTGAAAAAAAAGGAAGGAAACAGGGCCCGTATCCAGAACTGCGATTTATATTTTTAACACTCGATTTATCCCCTAACCCCGGGTTATCTTGATCGGTTAGATAAGGTACGCTCGTCAGAGGAGCCTAGGTTGCGCTTTGCTATATATACTGGTTTCCAGCCAAGGGAGAGCGGAACGGACAGTTGGAATCGTCTGAGTTTAGAGATAAATCGGGGTTAAAATAAATCGCCGTTCTGGATACGGGCCCTGAGGATATTCGTATTTCAGACTTGCAATGCTCAATTACGTCTCACTAAAAGTGTAGTTACAGTTACAACAATGAAACAATCATATTAAAAATAATAAAAAGCATGAGGGAAAAGTATGTGTCTGTAGAGTTGAAGCGAGTATGAATTGAAAGATTGGTTGCGAACAAATCACCCTGGACTGTGCTTATATACTTGTTTCACCTTTTGAATTTCTGCTCCTGGGATTGGTGTACACCGCATGAAAACCTGTTGTAGGAAATTACTCTGAGTTTTCCGTCGCATCAATAGAAATGCTTCACCGCTTCATTACGGCAGCAAGCTGGCAAAGAAACGTTTCCCGCGTTTCACTTGACTCCAACACCCACGCACATGTGTCAACATTTCAACTGTCAACGTCCCAGACTGCATTGCACGTATATTGCATGTAGAGACGATTTGCCACCATTTGTTTCCACCTGTAAATATATATTTTACATGTATGTATTGACTAACAGAATCCACGGTGATTTTCTAGCGAGATCTTTACTGTCTGCAGTAAACTATATTCGGGCACGTCTCGCGCCAGCGAACAGAAAACACGTTACAGAAAAGTGACTTTGTTTGGCATGGTTTCTGGCCCAAGATACGAGTAAGTTTTTTAAATCCATAAAATGGGTTCTTGAGCTTTTAAATTTACTTTCATTTCTTTTTTTCTCCTCCTCCTCCTCCTCCTCCTCCTCCTCCTCCTCCTCCTCCTCCTCCTCCTCCTCCTCCTCCTCCTCCTCCTCCTCCTCCTCCCTCCTCCTCCTCCTCCTCCTCCTCCTCCTCCTCCTCCTCCTCCTCCTCCTCCTCCTCCTCCTCCTCCTCCTCCTCCTCCTCCTCCTCCTCCTCCTCCTCCTCCTCCTCCTCCTCCTCCTCCTCCTCCTCCCTCTCCCTCCCCCTCCCCCTCCACCTCCCCTTCTCCCTCTCCCTCTCCCTCTCCCTCCCCCTTTCCCTCTCCCACCCCCTCTCCCTCCCCCTCTCCCTCTCCCTCCCCCTTTCCCTCTCCCACCTCCTCCCCCACCCCCCTCCCTCTTCTCCCCCTCCCCTTCTCCTCCTCCTTTTTCTCCCCCCCCCCCCTTTTCTCCTTCTCCTTCTCCTCCTCCTTCTCTACTTCTCCTTCTTCTACTTCTCCCTTTTCTTCCTCTTCCATGGCTGCCTGCCTTGCCGTTAGTATTGCGAAATTGCTGATTTGCGTCAACTGTTTGCTTCAGAAGGATTCCTTTTCGCAGATATAAGAACCGCACAGAATATCATTTTTATAACTCGTTAACAGTGATTTTGTGATCGATCAAGGCGTATACATACACACACATGCACGCGCACACGCACACACACACACATACTCACACACACACACACACGCATTGCGCGTGCGCAATCTCACACACACACACACACACACACAACATACACGCATGCCCGCTCGCGCACACCCTCACACACACACACACACACGCACGCACGCACGCACGCACGCACTCACGCACGCACGCACGCACGCACTCACGCACACACACACACACACACACACACAGAGTAGAGTTTTCACATTTTTACCTCACAAAAAGGCCACGTTTACAGCTAGTATTATCATATTTTACCACACAAAGAGGCTACGTTTACAGCTAGTGTTTTCATATTTTTACCACACAAAAAGGCCCCGTTTGCTGAAAATTTTCATATTTTTACCACACAAAAAGGCCCCGTTTGCTGAAAGTTTTCATATTTTTACCTCACAAAAAGGCCACGTATACTGCTAGTGTTTTCATATTTTTACCACACAAAAAGGCCCCGTTTACAGGTAGTGTTTTCATATTTTTACCACACAAAAAGGCCCCGTTTGCTGAAAGTTTTCATATTTTTACCTCACAAAAAGGCCACGTATACAGCTAGTGTTTTCATATTTTTACCACACAAAAAGGCCCCGTTTACAGCTAGTGTTTTCATATTTTTACCACACAAAAAGGCCACGTTTGCTGATAGTTTTCATATTTTCCCACACACAAAAACTAAGTCTATAGCTAGTGTTTTCGTATTTTTACCACACAAAAAGGATAATTTTCTGGGTAGTGTTTTCAATTGTTTACTATACATGTACTGGAAGAAAGTTTGTTACTCCGTTCAACACGCTACTATCACAGTAACAGACATACTCCCGACAAATTTGTGCGAATTCCCTCGATCATCATCCATCTCCTGTCAGCATCCCGTGACTGCTCCGACCGAAAGAGACCGTCACTGTCACGTTTGGGTTTTTTTCATCAACAGCGACACCCGCGCCACAGCAGTGTGTCCAGCGCGGGGAAAACTGGCCTCTGCCCAGACCCTCCGCGGCTTTCAGTCCTTTCTCATCACAGACTGAGGAATTTCACTCCTTCCCAACAACACAGAGAGCGGACTCGAATCCGTTTCACCAGCAGAGGACAGATTTGAGTGCGTGCCCCCCGCCACAGCCGAGGGCGGAGTTGAGTCGCTACTCGCCCTTGCCGGGGACCCCTTGCTTTCTACCCTCCCCTGCCCTGACACTGCCAGCACCCGCGCTGCACAGCATGGAGTTCCCTTGCCTGCCCCCTGCTTGCCCCAATCTGCTCTCGCTGCAATTGCGAAGTGTGTGCCTTTTGCTTTTTCCCTTTGTCAGATTTTTACAAAGTATTGCTGTTGTTTGAAGTTTTCAATATGCTTTAAAAATGTGTGGCTTTGTACATTGTGTGTACTTTCAATTTTATAGGTTTAAATATGTGTATGTGGGTTCTTTTATGTGTGCGCGTGTACGTTTGCGTGTCTGCAGGAAAAACCAAGAGCAGATTTGAAAAGAGTGCATTTTCCTATGCTGAGCTTCTTGTCGGAAATGCCCTACCCGTTAAACTCCGATCATGCGCTTAGACAAGATCCACAAACACATTTTTGCCAAATGCTACAAGTGACTCGTTAAATATGTGTGCTGCGAGCGATTCAGGAGGAATGAGAACCAGTGGTGGTGGTGGTGGTGGTGGTGGTGGTGGCGGTGGTGGTGGTGGTAGTGGTGGCGGTGGTGGTGGCGGTGGTGGTGGTGGTGTGGTGGTGGTGGTGGTGGTGGTGGTGGTGGTGGTGGTGGTGGTGGTGGTGGTGGTGGTGGTGGTGAAGGTGGTGGTGATGTGTGTGTTTTTTTCTGTGATTTCAATTTTGTTCGTGTACGTTTAAAATTGTGCATGCTTCAAAATTGCGTATGCGTGTGTGTATGTGTGTGTGTGTGCATGTGTGTGTGTGTGTGTGTGTGTGTTTGTGTTTGTGTGTGTGTGTGTGTGTGTGTGTGTGGTTTTTGTGTGTGTATGTGTTTGTATGTGTGTGTGTGTGTATGTGTGTGTGTGTGTGTGTGTGTGTGTGTTTCCGCGCGCGGGGGTGGCGGTGTGCGCGAGCGAGCGCGTCCTTGTTCATTTTCTTTGCTTTGAATTTTTTTTTTTGTATTTGATTTTGATGGTCTTAGAAAAAGTTGTAGTCTTTAAGAATTTGCATGTGCATTTGTGAATGTTTTTATTGTCGATATCGACATTGTGTGTGTTTTTTGTTTCTCGTGTGTGTGTGTGTGTGTGTGTGCGCGCGCGTGTATGTGTGCGCGCTCGTGTGTGTGTGCGCGTGTGTAAGCGCGTGCGTGAGTGTGTGTGTGTGTGTGTGTCTGTTCGTGTGTGCGTGAGTGTGTGTGCGTGAGTGTGTATGTGTGTGTGTTTGTGTGTGTATGTTTTCCTTTGAATAGGTCTATATTGCTGAACTTGCATGTTGTTGAGGTTGGCATCGCGTGACTGGAACTTGTCAGTCTTTGATGATATAGTACGCCATCTTAATGCAATGTTTTCTATTTGAAGTAAAGTAGATGAAAATTCACCAACGAGTTGAATACAATATGACGTCATCATGGAAGCCATAGGCTCACTTCTTTTTTCTCGTGTCCAAACCGATGTGCGAAATGCTAGGCGCAGGAGATTTGCCTACCACCAGAATCGGATTTCTTTGAAAGTGTCCTCGAGGATGCAAATTTGACTCATTTCTATTCCATATGGATATCATGTTCTTTAATTTTTTTTAAAGCACACACGTTTGCTTCCTTGCAGATGTTTTTGTTTGCTTATTTCATTCAAGAGTATGTCTAGAGTTGCTGGTAATTTTTCATTTGAATCAGTTTTCTGGCTACTTGAAACCACGAGGTTGTGACTGGAGGCTTTAGTTTTCTTTGTCCAAAGTTTTCTTGTATATTTTCCCACTGTTCCACTCAGAATATTTGCATGGTGGTCTTCTCCGTAGTCGCAATTAATTTGTTTCCTTTTTCCTGTCGTTGCTTTGCTCATTTCAATTCCATTCCGTCGCTAATTTCGTGTATGTTCAGCGTAGTATTTGAACATCCACTTTCGACCAAACTTGCGTCCGCTTTTCCTTCCGCCACGCTCGTGTCTTTTTTTTAATTTACAGATCTGCTCTTGCTTCAGCTTGGTCATAGGGAAAAATGACAGTGATGGTTACAAGCCCACTTGTACACACACACACACACACACACACACACACACACACACACACACACACACACACAGCTCGAACTCATACGCTCGCTCAGAAACACAAGTGGAAGACCTACGTGCACACTTCTCGGCATAGCGAGTTTGCTTTTATCTTCGCGCCCCAGAACAGCCCTGCCGTTACCAGAGCGTGCACGCTGCTTGCGATCTGCGCTTCCAGCAGAAAGGTTGCTGCAAAGCTTACTGAAAACACAGGCATTACACGTGTCTTTTCTGTTTGCAGTGGGACAAACCCAGCACTTTGGCAGCTATTCCACTGGACAGCACCTTCCCCCACCTGACAAGCAGATGCTGCGCACCCCCCAGGATGCTGTAGACAAAAATATCAAAATCACTCTGGAGAACCGAGACTTGTGGACCAAGTTCCACACCCTGGGCACCGAGATGATCATCACCAAGACTGGCAGGTAGGCTCGCCTTGCCTGTGTCTGCAGTCGGATCTCTGTGGTGCTCATACGGATGTGTGTGTGTGTGTGCGTGCTTGTGTGCGTGCGTGTGCGTGCGTGTGTGCGAGCATGAGTGCGAGCGTGTGCGTGTGTGTGTGCGTGTATGCGTGCGTGCGTGTGTGTGAGTGTGTGCTTGGGTATGTGTGCGTGCTTGCGTGCGTACGTGCATGCGTGTGTGTGTGCGTGCGTGCGGGTGTCTGTGCGTGCGTGCGTGCGTGCGGTAGGCGTGTGATGTTATGCGTGTGTGCACGTAGCTTGCCGGTGATGCATGTTGTGGCTGTGCGTGGAGCGTGTGTTGTGCGTTCATTGCGTCGGCGTGCAGATTGTGTGTGGTGTGTGAGCGTGCGTGCAAAGTGGAGGGAGAAGAGAGAAGAGAGAGAGAGAGAGAGCGAAAGGAGAGAGAAGAGAAGAGATGAGGAGAGAGAGAGAGAGAGAGAGAGATCGCGAAGCGTCTTCTATAGCCCATCTACGGCTCATAGAGGATGAGAGCGAGAGGAGAGAGTAGAGAGAGGGAGAGAGCGAGCTAATAGCGATGACGCAGAGATAGCAGAAGAGCAGAGACAGAGTGAAGAGAGGAGTGGGGGGGGGGGGGAGAGAGAGGCCTGGTATTTTTGGAACTACAGAGCAATCCGCCCAACTATTGCTAACGCGTATCGTTTCCAAATTGAAGGTGACGTATCACAGTCTTTACACTCCTCCCTCCCCAAAACAGCATTTGAAACGGTGTGACCACCCAGATATTCTGAGCATTTTTTTTTCAGTGGCATCTTAAGCTCTGAGATGCAACACCCGATTCTTGACATTAAAACACCCACACTGTTTGCTCCGTCTCGTTGAGAGCTAATGAGAGTGCGACACGTGTTGCATGCCGCCATTACCACTGCGCACAGCCGCGGCAGTGGAAGGAGGCTTTCTTCCTGATTGATGTTTTGTTTCCCCTCGCCGCCCCTGCCTCATGGCACGCCGTCTGCCTGCCCCAGCGGCGCTGCTCGCCCTCTCCCGTCTCCGCTCGCGTCCCGTCGCTCCCGGGAGCGCGATAGTGACTGCCGGGTCGCGCAGGAAATCTTTTCCTCACCTTGAGTCGATAATGCACGTCTGCCGTCAGTCCCTATTGCAAAGCTTGACTTTGTGTTGAGCAAACAGCCTGTGCCTCTGCCGCCTGCCGCCAATACCACCATCACTCTGGGTCAGGTTGAAGGGCCTAAGGCGCAGGGAACAAGTTTAGGGGAAAGTTTTGTTGAAGAGATGATGACGACGATGACGACGACGACGACGACGACGACGACGATGATGATGATGATGATGATGATGATGATGATGACGATGATGATGATGATGATGATGATGATGATGGTGATGGTGATGTTGTACGGCGTATCATCTTTGTAGGCTATGTGAGGCCATTGATGACGAAGATAACTAGAACAGATTAGAGTAAGAGCACAAATCCAGTCACGATTTCCCAGATACTCGCCTCACGCGAATCGCACACGAGGATGGCTCGGGAGGTCAGTAAGGCAGAGCGAAAAACTGCTGGAACAACCCTGTGAACGATGCCTGCTCAAAGTGGAACTACAACTGAAATTTTAAAAGCTCAACTTTTTTAAAAACAATGGTCAATCTGAGAGCCCAGTTGTCAGTATTGAGAGAGCACGTACTTTATTTATCAAAAAATTGAAAATTAATAGTTGTAATCCACAGGCACCACAACAGCAAGCACTAATTATACACACGTAGCATTATATGCACTAATTAATACATAACTGGAAACGCCTTCACAGTCAGCAGTTGGCATCGCTACGGGTTCTGCTTATACAAGTAAAGGCAACATGAAAGTGTGTATGCACTGCGAAAACGATGTTGAGATATCATGATTGCGATTTCCCTGACAGAGGCTGGCATGGTGCAAAGAAAGGACACGCACTTCCCAACACGACCCCAGGCTGCAGTGAAACTCGCAACAAACGCTGCGTGAACTTAGGCGGTGACCTTGAGCGATGCTTCGATACTTTTATCTTGCAACCATGCAGAAAATGTCCCCTCTGTGAGGACGTTTTACAAATGTTTCCATGCGTTGTCATGGCGGCTGAGGGATACGCAAAACAGTGTCCAGGTATGGCGGTGCCAGAATATGAAATCCTGGGGAAGAAAATGCATCGACTCTCTCTCTCTCTCTCTCTCTCNNNCTAAATTAGCATGTTTATCTTTTTTCTGTTCCAAACATTTATCCTAAAAATGTCATTGGAATGAGTTGGAGCCTATTGTCCATTACTTTTCTGTATCAGATTCCTGTGGCATTATGTCAAGAAAACAACAGTTTCTGCTATAAGTATATACAAATCAAGAAATAACGGAAACCATACACTTAAGATGAATGGTATCACATGTAGCTTTTTGGATTGCCCTACAACCTCAAAAATTGGAAAAGTGGTTTTATTATTGTTCTTGGGTTCTATTTATTTTTATCATTGGGCTCAAGAAACCACGAGACTTAAAAAAAATTGAGGCAAATAGCTCTTATCTGTGGCCTTTAATCAAGTTTCTTCATTTGAAACAAGTTCTATTTTTTCGTGGAATTGTGGAAGAGTTTTAAAAAAGTCTTTGGTCTCTATACTTGTTTGCCTTGAGCTGTTGGAGGCTAGCAATGGGGCATCAGGGCTGCATCATGTCATATTGGATCTTGCTTCAGAAAAATTTACAGTAAAATTTAAACTATTATTTTATTTCTCATACTGTGTGACTATCCATTTATAAGTTATTTTCTACGTTTTGAATGAGATAAAGCTAACCCAAAAATGTCTTTTAGGTTGGGGCCTAATTCCTCGACCCCCTGGAGCTTAATATCCCAAGGGCATGAAGTCCACTGTAAGAAATAACATTTGTTTAAAAATATTTAACGTCGGGTTACCAAAGAAAGTCAGTATGTTTCATTGGATATTAGTCCTCAGTTTTGTTTACTCTGTTTAATTTGATGTACCTGTTTACAGAACAGAATGATTTTCGAAAATGAAAGTGGGGTGCCTAGTGTTCCGCTTTCCGCGAGCTGTGTCCAGCCAGATGTCATGGCGGCGGCCTGACAGCGCGCCATTCCAAACTGCTGTGGCTTCTGCTACTTCTTCTGTCAGTTGTAGGATGTCCTGACGTCTAAGTATGATTTTCTTGTATACTCCTATATCACTGCTTCTTTCTAATGTGTGCAATTTATTGCAGCAAAAAAAAAATGGCGTCACAAGGAATGCATCTGTATATCGAGTTTGAAGAAAATTAAATACCGTCCGTGTTGAACGACTGAGCGGAGAGCGGAGTTAACTACAGATCTAGGAGGATATTTCACACCATAGAGTGTTTTTCTCGTTTGTGAGGAACTGGTTGTTGGGGAGTTGTAAATGGAAATGGATACCACACACTCTATGAGCACGATGTATTGGGGAAAGTTGGAAAGACATGTGTCAACACACTTATTCTAGTGTCATGCACGTGGCATTGTGGTGTCTGTCGTCTACCGCGCGAGTGTTCATTTTCCCGCTGATGCCCTCGTCTGTATCATACAAATCTCCGCCAGTTCTCACTTAGCAGTTTAATCGGAAACAAATAAATGTTCTGTCCTTTCCACAAAACTGGCCTAGGGTGAGGAGGCCTCAAGCTATCTGGATTAGGACTTCTCTATATACTACAGTATTTTATGACATTTCTCCCACTCAAGATAATTCTCATATCATTTGTTCTGCTTGTGGGTTTGGGGCAAGAATTGACCCACCGCGTCTCCCTACGCGATTCGTAAGAGGCGAATAACTAGGGCCACCGTGACTGGATTACGTTTACTCTAAAACTGTTCTAGTGATTTTCGTGCTTAGTGGCCTTACATAGCCTACAAGCCTGATAGGCCGAAAAACACTATCCATCCATCCATCTTCATAATAGTTTGGTAACATTTCATCGGAGTTGATGATTTTTTGTGTGTGGATGGACTCATTGTATTAATATCCAGTACTTCCACCGTAGCAGCAGTGCTGAGTTCGGTCTGATAATGCTGCTCAAATTGCTGTGGGGCAGTAAATATTGCCTGTGGAGCTACGTCTGTAAGTACGTTGCTGTTTGAAACGAAATTGGCCCCGTAGAACTCGCTTGTTTGTGCGTCTCTGATGCATGTACAATATTGAAAATAGCTTTTCTGTGTTGTCCAAACTCACCCGTCCTGCAGGGAAAAAGTGGGTGGCGGCGAAATTTTCCAGCTAATAAATTGTTCTCGAACTCGAAGATTTCAAAACACTGCTGTACCAGGGAAGCCAATTTCTGTACCGTATTCAATCACCCTCTGCACATCTACGTTGATTTTCGCGTGCAAGTGGTTATGCTTTCAGCTGTCTGTTATGGGGGTTTATGCATGAGGGAATTAAGGCCTTAAGTTTGTGAGTAAGTGTCAACTTTTGAAGTAAAATCACTACTGAGGAATGCATGAGTCGAAAGTGGTAGTTCCTTCCAAAGTAACCATGTAGTCAAACCACCCTACTTCTACTTCAGCCAAGGTCCATGAGCACGGCCGTGGTAACAGTGAGTTAAGCCGCCATTGCTGTCTACGGTTCGCACAGAAAACGCTGTATTTTGGGATAATGGACACCCACCCGAAGAAATTGTAAGCTATGAACAGCATTAATATAGCAAAGCTGTATGTTGAATGCATTAGTAGGTCATGAAAGCTCTTACATGTTAAAGATGAAAATGCGGGTCGACGCACCTACACGCCAAAGCATCTGTTGACATTGTGTACAAAGCTCGTATAACCTGATGCCATGAGCACGATACATTTAAATTGCATATTTGTTATGAACAAACTGTTCAGATTAAATTGCTTTATTTTTGTAAATGAGGAATATTGCAGATGAGTTGCACGAGGACTTGCATGCGCACATAATGCGTTATCTGCCAACTAGCAGACGACAGCCAAAGACGCTTGCACACGCGCTCTCAGACGGGATTACCCCGAGTTAGTTACTACATACCTCTACAGTCACAACAACAACGCAACTCATCGCCTATGCATAGCAAGAACCGTCCGATGTAACTTCGAAAGTATTTATAGTAGTAAGTTGCTCTTTCCTTCCTTCTCATGCAAACTCCCCATGATCGCTCGCTTTCATAAAAGTCGGATTTACATGAAAGAGGTGTCGCGAAGCATTTGCAAAACGTAGAACTGGTTATCTTTCGCCAAAAAAAAGATGAGGGGGTGGGGGGCTTTTCGTGATTCAGAGTGAGCGCAAAAAATAGCACATCTTTGAATACTGAATAGGTTGCAGAATAAGTGAGAAATAAGAAGTTTATTAATTGACGCGGCTCATAACTGTTAGAACTTAGGCAGAAACTGCCAGAACAAGCTGCGTTTTACGGAAACTTCTTACAAAACTTGTTTTAGAATAACAGTCTTCATAGATAACTTAATTACTACAATACTGATGATGCTGAATTGGCGAGTGTTACGACGCTGGCAGAAAGGGGTGGCTAAAGTACCCGTGGTGAAGGCGCAGCACAAGCGAGGCAGTGGCGGCCTTGTGCTGGTCCCATGCTGTCGCGCTGCAGCCATTCCGCACTGCTGCCTTGCACCAGGCTTTGGACTGGGGCTTTTTACACGTCAGGTGACAACTGAGGTCGGCAACCCCAAAACCCCCGAAGATCCATCGCTTTCTAGTGTCGCATTAATGACCCAACACCTGCTTGGACGGGTTTCTTCTGGGGGACAGAATGACGTTTAATTGTCCAGCTTCTCGCAGTCTCTTGCCCCCTGGCTTTTTGTCCAAGAGTTTGATCAGAATTCACGAAAGTTTTACGAGAAGACGCCTTGGCAGGAAGGAGTTGGGCAGCACCTTGGGGTTGGCTGCCTCTGTGCGGCCCTGACGCCGTGACGGGCGTTGCCGCTTCCTCGAGGGCGTGCGGGGAATCAATAGGAGGACTTCATGGAGGATGGGAGGTGCGACTCGCGCTCCTCGACATCGCGCTCTAGCTTTGAAGTCGACAGCTTCTGACCGGGTGACTGGGTGCAGACGTGTGAGCAAGAGCCGATGGCGGAGTTTGCTTAGTGTGCCAGCCTCTTGTCGAGACTCTATGTCGGGTTTTGAGGCGAGAAGGTTCGGATGCCGCCAGCTCCTGAGATGGAACTGTCGCCGTAGGTGCGCCGGACGCGTCTCAAGTCTAGAGCTGCAGATTGGATGCAGCACCAACATCCGGGCCATTCGCCACCGTGCCCTATAGAAGGTGACCAGAGTCGCAACAAAGACGAGATTATGTTCTTACTTTAAGTACGAATCAGTTGTCACACAAGCTCCCTCCAGCAAGCTTGGGAGATTGCAGAACGATGCACAAAAGCTAGGCTCCGCCTGTATGTTACAATCGGGGAAAAAAGCATTTTCGACATTCAGTAATTTTAATGCAAATAAACACACACCCCAAACTAAATCGTGCGATCGCATTTGTATGTGTTCAATAATCAACCAAGTAGACAACAATTTACTACACTTTACGAGCCTTTTGTCGTGATCACTAAAAATTATGCCGAATGATGTATTCATCTTCTTTCTTCCAAGCACGATGACTGGGTGGGTGAGAGGAGAGCGAGAGCGCGTGTGTCGAGGCAAGGCCACCTCAAGTCGCGGCTGTTCCCACATCCCAGCAGGCACCTCTCCTTCCTGTTCCTTTCCCCAACCCCTCTTGATTGCAAAATGTGCTGCGGCTAATATAAATCAGCATTGCCTCAGATGAAAATTATCCCTCGGTCACAACTCATCGAATATAAAACCCTTCCATTCATCGCATGTAATTCGCGATCGTTCCTCAAGCCAAAGAAGAGACATCATCGCGCCAAGATGAAAAGGAACCCTTGGTCGCAGCTCATTCAGCGGCTGATGAGTGACACGCCGCTGTGAAAGGCTTGGAGGAGGGGGGGGGGAGGAAGAGAGGGGAGGAGAGGGCAGGAAGAGGGGGTGGGGAAGGGGAGGAGTTAGAAGAGGGAGTGGGGAAGAGGTGAAGATAGAAGAGGGGGTTGGCAAGGGGTGGGGTTGGAAGATGGGTGGGGAAGGGGTGGAGTTGGAAGGGGAGATTGGAAAGTTTTGGAGTTGGAAAAGGGGGTAGGAAAGGGGTGGCGTTGGAAGTTGGGTGGGGAAGGGGTGGAGTTGAAAGATGGGTGGGGAAGAGGTGGAGTTGGAAGAGGGAGTGGGGAAGAGGTGGAAATGGAAGAGGGGATGGGAAAGTAGTAGAGTTGGTAGATGGGTTGGGGAAAGGGTGGAGATGGAAAAAGGGGTGGAGTTGGAAGGGGGGTGGGGAAGGAGTGGAGTTGGAAGAGAGGGTGGGGAAAGGGTGGAGTTGGAAGAGAGGGTGGGGGAAAGGGTGGAGTTGAAAGAGAGGGTGAGGAAGGGGTGGAGATGGAAGAGAGGGTGGGGAAGGGGTGGAGATAGAAGAGGGGGTTGGGAAAGATTGGAGGTAGGAGAGGGGGTGGGAAAGGGGTGGAGTTGAAAGGGGAGTTGGATGATGGGGTGGTAAAGGGGTGGAGATAGAAGAAGGGGTGGGAAAGGGGTGAGTTGAAAGGTGGGGTGAGGAAGAGGTGGAGGTGGAAGAGGGGGTGGGGAAGGAGTAGAGTTGGAAGATGGGGTGGGGAAGGGGTGGAGATGGGGGTGGGAAAGGGGAGGAGTGGAAAGAGGCGGTGGAGTGGTGGAGTTGGAAGAAGTGGTGGTGAGGGGTTTGATATGGTGGAGGGCTGGGAAAGGGGTAGATGCTAGAGCTGTGGGGGGTTTAATCGATGCCCAGACTGGTGCAACACGCCTGTCCCACCGCCTGCAAATGGCGATGCTCTGTGGCAAGCAAGGGGAGTGCCAGTGAGAGTGGGTTGAAGGAAGCCATCTCTCCTCATGCACATGTTGCCTGTCATCGATTTCTTCTTGTCTCAACTACCTGGCAACATCGTCGGACCCATATCTCATCCACATCTCGCATATTAGCCACCCCCACTTTACCCCCACTCCCACGTCACCCCCACCTCACCCCCTTCCTGTCTCCATCCTTCATCTCACTCATTCCATGTGGGGTGTACATTTCTGCAGGACGTTGCAAAACACTCTCTGGGTCGCCACTGTATTGTAGCCTTCAGCACACCTTGACTTGGTGTGGTGAGTTCAATAACGCTTTGAGTGATAATAGCTCGCTGTCAAGATCGCCACTGCAAGAGCAGCATACATACATGTACATGTAATGTGTTAGGCTTTGAATTGCTTGCTCAGCTCATCTACAGTGTGGCAGAAACGTGAATTATACTGCACGAAGTGAGTGAAAATGTGTGTGTGTGTGTGTGTGTGTGTGTGTGTGTGTGTGTGTGGGGGTGGATGGGTGGATGTGTGGGTGTGTGTGTGTGAGAGAGAGAGAGAGAGAGAGAGAGGGGGGGGGGACAGACAGAGAAAGAAAGGACGGACAGAGAAAGAGAGGACAGAGAAAGAGAGAGGACAGAGAAAGAGAGGACAGAGAGAGATAACGAGAGAGAGAGAGAGGACCGAGAGAAAGAGAGAGACACACAGAGAGAGAGAGAGACAGAGACACAGAGAGAGAAAGAGAGAGACACAGAGAGAGAGAGACACAGAGAGAGACACAGAGAGAGAGAGACAGAGAGAGAGACAGAGAGAGACAGAGAGAGAGACAGAGAGACAGAGAGAGAGAGACAGAGATACAGAGAGAGAGAGACAGAGAGAGAGAGACAGAGGGGCAGAGAGAGAGAGAGAGAGAGAGAGAGAGAATGTGTAGGCCACCAGCTCATAACACTGAAGCGAAGCGAAACACAATAATGCACATAAGATCTTCAAAAACTGGCAACCAGTTTTGAACGCGCACGAGTGCAATGAATCAAGTCATGAGAAAGTCCATGTTCTGCGTGCAGCACGTGAAGGTTGCTGTCGCGTCGGCGACGTCCTGCCCGCAGCTGGCTTGTGTACGCTGGCGGCATCCCTGCTGCGTTGGCGAACAGGTGATCTGGGCCGAGGGGAAGGTTGGGTGGCACTGGGTTTGTTGTAAGGTAACGACAGTATGGTGCTCTTGTCAGTTGCCTCGGGATCATGCAGATACTTGGCAGCAGTCGATGGAAGACATGAAGCATTGTCGGTGACATTGCATAAACCGCAAGCCTTCGCAACACTGGTCTTGAAAGCGCGCACTTGTTTCTCCAGGGCTCATCGCAATATGGAGATCTTCCAACGTTGCCTCTGATTTGAATTTTTTATGCAAGGCCGACGGCCCGTCTCACTTTTTACAGTGTTTTAATGGTAGACGCAATGGTTAGACATTCTGAGCGTATTGCATTTGCATAGATGGACAACTTTACTGATATGGCAAAAGCAAAAAGGAAGAAAATAAACAAACATGCTTACATTTCCTTCTTGAAACAAAGCGAAGAGCGGTGGTGGAGGGTGGAAGGGGGAATATACAAGGTAAACAAGAGGCAAGCAGGATCTTTCCCGGTCATATGATGTGCTCATGCATATGCAAACATCTGTACAAATGCAGTTATTTAGAGGAATAAGCAGCCATGATTCACGGCGGGTTGGAGGGTGGGGAATGGGTCAATTTTTGCTTTTAATTTCGGGTTGACTGGATACTCTAATAACACCGTACAACTAAAGTTGCTCGTCGTCTTGGAGACGTTGACGACGTCGTGTTTGAGCGCATAATGTATAAACATAGCAACATGTTTTGTCTTAATGTATCCTCGTCCGTCAATCAGAAAGGTAAAGCCTCTGTTATTTAAATACTGAATATACCATCTTACATACTTTTCTCTAAAATCCTTATAAGTTTCATATTATAACAGGAAATGAATTTCATTTTCTACATGGTCTGTACAGAATGGACAGTGTGTGTCTTCTCCATTGAACGTGTTGTGAGTAGGCAAGCAACTGAATATACCATCTTACATACTTTTCTCTAAAATCCTTATAAGTTTCATATTATAACAGGAAATGAATTTCATTTTCTACATGGTCTGTACAGAATGGACAGTGTGTGTCTTCTCCATTGAACGTGTTGTGAGTAGGCAAGCAACTTATTTCTAATTTAAGGCGTACTATTGCATCCCCAAACGTTCTTATTTCTTTGGTACTGATATATTTCTCGCATTTTAATGAATATTTATGGACACTGAAGAGTAGAAAACGCTCGCCTTCATTTATCCTACTATGCCATTTCTGTCTGAAGCAGTCTTGTAGTCTGACTTTAAAGTTTTTGATAAAACTTCTTTCATTATTTGTTCCTCTATTCAACTAAACAAAGGCAAACCCTAGTCTACACAGACAATCTCTTTCTGACTTTAACCAGTTCATCTCATTAGGGACTGATATACTTTCTAGCATGAGGAGTGCCTGTCTAAGTAATCTGTAATCTGGCATTCTTTAGAGTCTAAACCAGTACTTAATGGCCTTAATTGTGCTATTCAATTTGAGAGGGAATCTTCCCGTTTCACCATAGACTAAATTATTATGTGTCTTAATGTGAGAGAGAAAGAGAGAGAGAGAGAGAGAGAGAGAGAGAGAGAGAGAGAGAGAAAGAGAGAGAGAGAGAGAGAGAGAGAGAGAGGGGGGGGGGAGGGGGGAGAGGGAGGGGGAGAGGGAGGGGGGAGAGGGAGAGAGAGAGGGGGGGGAGAGAGGGGGGGAGGGATGGGGAGGGATGGGGAAGGAAGGGGAGGGAGGAAGAGGGACCAACATCTCGAACAATAACGAAAAAAGATGGGGGTGGGGGTGGGGAAATCAAGACTTCAATAAGTCTTGTTAGCCGGGACGCGTGAAGCGAAAAGTCACTGTTCTTCAAGTCCATAAGGCCCTACTTCTTCTTCGAGCGCCAGGGCTGCTGCCGACGACGGGGTGGATGGGCGTGGGTCGCAGCTTCCCCTCGCTTGGCTGCACTCACACTGCTGAGCTGCACATGGGTTGAGACACATGCGGTCGAAGGTATTGCTGGCTGCGATGAAACGCTTCTAGTGGTGAGAGTGTCAACACATGCGTCATTTGCCACAGAGTCAGCACATTCTACAGCCCTTGCCTCCTCTTCTTCACGTTGCCACTTGTCTCGGAATGGCTGGAGAATTCCATCAATCATCTGCTTCACGTAAGCAGAGTGTTCAGACTTCTCTGGAGTTGCTTCCCCACTATCCGCCGACGAAACTGTGCATATCTCGTCGAAAACTGATGTGTCGACCGTTGGCCGACTTACAGGGCTTACACACTTGTCTGCAGGTTTTTCACGTTCGCTCAGTGGTGTCGCGGAATATCGTGCAGCGGGCATGGTGGAAGCAGGAAATGAGGCCAAATCACATTGAATGGAAACGGAGCAAGCAGTTGAAGGATAAACACTCGATGCGGCTTGCTCATCAGTGTTGTCAAAGTTGGTGCCTCTGTCCTTGTTGCGTCTCAGCTGGTCTCTGCGCAGTTGGGCAGGAGGTTTTCTTCTCCAGCTGTTTGTCGCGCCCATGAAGGAAGCGGGCTGGCCGGCCTGATACTTGAATCCCAACACCACGACGGCAGCATCCCGTTCTCCAAAAACTTTATACGAGGACATGGTCTCGGTGTCTAGAAGAGTGGAGAGAATAATTTCCAATGCAGCTGGAAGACCAGTTACTGGCATGTTTCTACTACTCTTACACCTCTACCGGTGGAAATTCCGGAGAGCGACGTAGAGAGAGAGAGAGAGAGAGAGAGAGAGAGAGAGAGAGAGAGAGAGAGAGAGAGAGAGAGAGAGAGAGAGAGAGAGAGAGAGAGAGGCTGGTGGGGGAATTTTCTTCGTAGACCTTGGACGTTTAATTTTCAACTGACAAAAACGAAGTTACTACAAATTTGCCTGGATTAACCGTACCCTCATTTACCCCAGTTTTGTGACACCTGCCTGAAAATTGTCCCAGGGGCAACAGTGTAAAAGACTGGCACAATAAATCTGAACAAAACCTCTACTCCGTTGTATGATTACTTTCCAGCATTGCAAATGTGTGACACATCAACACTCTCCCAGCCAGTTTTACTCGCTGCAGTCTGGAATTTGCAACCCTAGCTCTCCACTCTTGGATCTTGTTGACCTTCCACTGAGAAGGGACAACTTCTATGGGGGAGTATCCACACAGGTACACCAGCAATGTCCATGCGTACGTCTGCAGTGACGCTTTCTGTTGAGAGCGTTGCAATCAACACTGTCATCCCTGAAATAGGAAGTCCGCTTCATTAGTATTGTGAACTCATTGCGACATCAGAACTAGTAACTAAAAAAGGAAGGAAAAGGAGAGGGTGGGGATGGGTGGGTGGGGGAGGAGAAGCACCAGTGTCTTGCGTTTGATGCTGTGCCGTATCAGTCTGGATTTTCTTCGTCGGCGCCCGCCTGGGAGACCGTATTTTCGTCTTCATGAGCAACCTTGACAGCGCTGTCGTTCATTTGGGAAGGCAGGTTTTCAAAGCCGGCGCTCCCTAGAAAGAAGCATCAGAAAGGATCGAGGTGACTCTCTCCCTGAGGACCTCCAACGTCGACTGCTGAATCAAGATTTCGTCCTCAGCGCAGAAGTAAATTGCGGGGAGGAAGAAATCCATTTTAGTTCACTAGAGACTTCGCCTACCGGCGAACGTGTCTCTAGCCCAGTTGATATCACGTGATGGAAGGTTTTCGTCCGAAAATATCCGCGAGGAGGTCACACGAGAGGCTTGTGGGATAGCCGATCTGCTCCCTGACATACGCCGTTAAAGTAGTTCTAAGACTGTCGCACAAAACTCATAACTTACTCTTGTTGAGGCAATAAACAAGCGTTTATTCGATAAAATAAAATGTTTGTGTTGAAATGGAAACACGTTTTGACATCTGAATGATTTCTGTAACAAGTGGAGAGAAAAAAATATCAGAACAAACTACTTTTGGTGCAATGCTGTAATGTGAAGAGTCAAGTCATTGCGAACTGTGCCAGAGTCAATACTGACTCGGGTTCACAAAATGGAAGAAATCAACGTCTGCTTCACGACTCAAAGGGAAAGCATGCGATTGCTAAGTATTCCCGCATCGCTGAAAAAACCCCCACAGGAATGAATTATATATAAGAACTTATTCATTCGGTAACTGAATGTTCCCTTAGAGTCCAGCCAGAAAAAATCAAATCGGTGAGGATTGAGATAGACTTGACAACGTTTCGTCGTATCTGGTTATTTCCCTTCGTCGTTTCAAGATGGGTGGGCTCGTGTTTCGTCTGACTGGGGTGAGTTCACAGGTGAATCCAAAGGGGCACAGAAAAGAGTGTCAGCGTTTGCAAACACGCTTTCCACCTTCAGTGGTGGGCCAGCTTATGTTTGCCGTTCTTTCGCGCGAATATCACTTTTTTTCTTCCACCAGTGGATGCTTTAAAAATGCCCAGAAGGCATGCTTGTTGCTGATTGTAAGGTGGTCGTTGCACGACTTTCATTTCGTCTGAAAGAGATGTTCGGAGCGTTTTTCTTGTCTTGGCATTAAGATGCGATACTGCACGCCGGGAGCAGGCTGCCCTCCACTCCGTGCATCGCGTCGTTTCCAATGGCAACGCTTCACACTCCCTCTGGACAAACGCAGCGTCGATGCGCGTCATAGCGCGTCATAGCGCTGTCTTTGCCTTCCTGTTCGGCCGCAGCTGCCTCGCACTCCATTTTCACCGTTTTTACTCTGGGCACGTCAAGAACTATCGGAATATCACTACATGAGATCGACTGGTGTCCAAGTCTATGTTTTCTTTCGGGGTTTTTACGTACTTTTTTTAACCCTCTCGCGTGTTCTGACAGAAATGTGAGGACGCGAGGCGCCGGAGAGTTGCGAGCGAGACTGCGAGCATTTGCCCCCACTCTCGTCAGCCACTGCTGTACCGGGCCTCAGTCGTCGCAGTTGCAGTCTTCGTCAAAGTGTCAGCCTCCAGGCACATGACTTTAAGCCCTTGCTGGTGACGTAATCCCTGTGTGGGACGTCATTTCCTTCTTGCCGGAGTGCACATGTGGTGATGCCTACGTGAACTCTTTCTCTGTGCGCAAATTCCGTCCTAGCACCACGTGCTTACCTGTTTGTAGCCAGTCGCTGCTACGACGGTGGCCGCTGTAGGTTCCTGCAGCCAGCTTTATGGCGGTCTTCTCTGGCGCCGTCGGTCTTGTGCGTCTGTGGAAGAGCTGCAGGGGTCCGGGTTGAAAACCTGAACTATGTAAGAAAGCCGCTGTCTAGTCCAAGATCATAAAGATAACCTCTCTGTGTCTCGCCACTCAAATTTATGAAGGGATTCCTTGTCTCGACGTTAGCTTTCCTTGTCTTTGTAGTTGCCGTCCGTGAACTGTTCCAAGTCTCTATTGAGCTCGTCTCCTGGGCCACGTAGTTGCATCGCGTCCTTTCCACGGTGTGTCCGCCTCTCTGAATGTGTTTTATGACCGTGACCCTAGCTGTCGGCACGGATATACGGGTAGAACGCCGTTTCAGCGGCGACTGGAATTGCTTGCTCTTGTCAATGCCTGGATGATATTTGCCTGGACTGTCTTTGCCTGGATTGTCTGTGCATGGACTGTCTTTGCACAGCTTCGAGGAAAAACATGCTACGAATCTGAAGATTCTGTGGGTAGGAAGCTTGATTAAGCTTAGAGCCGAAACATGAGAAGACATTGTTTCTAAGGAAGTTGGGGGTGTTTTAGAGAAAATGAAACAATAAGTGAATAGAAGCAAACACCTAAAAGCGAATTAATAAATATAAATAAAATTTAAAAAGCAACAGCGAGCGAACCAGAATAGGTATTTTAAAAAATAAATGACTGCACAAACGAACGAACGAATAAATGCGTGAATGCATGCATGACACATTTCACGAGATGTTTACTGGAAGTCGCCAGATGCAGCGTTGTCTTTCACAGACATTTTTTGGTTCTTCGAACGGAAGATTTGCATGAGTTGCAGTTTCAGTTTTGACGTGACAACAAGTGTTCAAAGTGCATACTCGCTCGTTGCATTTTGGGTGCTAGGGAGTAGAGGGAGATTGTAATCAATTTGATAGGACGTCATTTTCCTGGGAAATTTGTGAATTAGGCATTGCTGCTTATCGAACACTCAGCCTTTGTTGAGAGAGAGAGAGAGAGAGAGAGAGAGAGAGAGAGAGAGAGAGAGAGAGTGAGAGAGAGATTGTACATTTTTGGCCGGCAATCCATCAGTATAGAAGATTACACATAATTATATACAAATTCGAAATAATGGTACAGCAGAGGGCTAGAGCTTACAACTTACGGTTAAGTGCAATATACCATGACTTTCGGTTGTCGACGACATGTCAATATCTGCTACAAATGTATGGTTGTTTAAGATCACAGTGTGCTCTGTACATCGGGTAAACTTGGTATAATCAGGGCGTTTATCATGATTTCTAATCCTGGGTGTCAAGTGGCATTTCCTGCATTTTCTGCGAGGGAAAAAATGTACATGGAATGTCCGAAGTCTTTGCCTCTTTTCCACTTATCAAACGTGATATATCTGTACAAACTGTATCCAGTAAATATCGCACTAAATATTTCTGTCACAGTACACGTGGCAATTTAATTTGTTTTTTATGTGCCTTATTCTCAGTTTCGTTGCAAAATGGACAGTTTTTGTCATGGCTATGATCTTTCCTTGACCGAACATTATTTTTCAGGTCATTGCATCCCAAGCAAAAACTAATAAAAGCATCACGAATTCTTTAATGTTGAAAAAAAGATCAATCAAACGACTTTTTAAGTCTCACAGAGAGAGAGAGAGAGAGAGAGAGAGAGAGAGAGAGAGAGAACGAACTAACGAATTGGTTTATTGTTTAGGCCTTCGGCCCATCACAATGGTAACAACAAAATGAGAAATTGTATCAATATACTAGGTGGAATATTTTCCCTTTTTATGTCTAAATAGTCTTAAGTAATATCATGCGAGCTTATATGAATGCTTTAGAATATAAAGTTCTGCTCAAGCAAGAAAAAATTCCGTTTGCAAATCTATGGACATTGCTTCCTTCCTTCTCTCAAATGCATGACAAAGATATTTAGCGACCCCTCTTATCATGCGTGTATCACTTTCTGTGAATAAATGTACAAAAGGGTCGTCTTTACCATACACAAATGGTAAAATGTACTTCACCCGTAAATCATACAGAGCAGGGCAACATAATAGAAAATGCTTTTCATCTTCATCTTCTTCTCTGCAGTTGGGACACAAGATATCAAGGGCATCTTGACAATATCTATTCTTGTGAATATAGAGATCGCTAATTCCCAACCTGAATCGGATCATGTTATCTCTGAATACTTTTTTGTCCAACACTGTAAGATACATTTCTGCTCCGAAAATAAGCTTATAATCTTTGTATAGATTATAACGTGGGCTAGTGTGTAACTTTTACCACCACTGTTGTGTGAACTCTTCCACGAGGCGTTCAGAGAGAGAGAGAGAGAGAGAGAGAGAAGAGAGAGGAGGGAAGGGAGGGAGAGAGGGAGGGGAGGGAGAGAGGTAGGAGAGGGAGAGAGGGAGAAGAGAGAGAAGAGAGAGAGAGAGAGAGAGAGAGACATTTGTCTGCCAGTGACTGCTCTAACCCTCCCTACCGTGTCCGCAACGCTCGGCTCCGCTTCTGATCAACAGGGACAAAGACAGAGAGATTGATTGATTGATTCTTTATTTATCAAAGATGAAATTTTAGGCATTTCTGCCTATCTTACAAATTGTTATTGCTCATAAAGAAATGAAAACATGGATAATTAAGACACAAAATACCCAGTAGCTAAGCTATGTACAACAATTGGTACGGTATATGAAGAATATGATCAACAATGACAAATATTTTAGTAGATGCCTTTGACAACTGTCAGCTCGGTGAGTCTTGAAGTTCAAGCAATACGTGTCATATGTACAGGCGACAGCAGTGAGATCATCTGAATAGATAATCACGTATGGATGCTTTAAAAAACTTCATGGAAGTATTGTTCCTTAGGTGCAATGGAAGTGTATTCCATATCATAACACCTGAATATGTAATACTGCCTTTGAAAATGTCTACTCTAGAATGAAAGTGTTGCGAGATAGTGAATGGCTTGTTTGGGGACGAATGAAGAGATCAGTAAGATACTTCGGTGCTTGTGACTGAGCAATTTTGTTCATAAGGATGCATTTATTGAGGACAAGGTGTTTTTGGAAGGGTTGTAAGCCAAGATTTTTTATCTTTTCATCCGTAGACAATGTTGAGTCGGAAATGATAAGCTTGGCAGCTCGTCTGTACCGTGATTTAATCTTGTTCAAGTGCACTGCCACAGAGCCATCTCATACAACAGATGCAAAATTAATATGGAAATTTATGTGTGCGTGAAAAAACATTGTGCATGCATCGGTGGTGACAAAATGCCTCAGTTTGGAGAGAAGGAAATGTTCTTAGCAATAGTTTTGCATAAGGAATTGACATGTTGTTCCCAAGTTAGTTGTTCATCATCAATTATGCCTAGCACTCTGTGTTCAGAAATGTGCTCAATAATTTCATTTTTAGCATAAAGTTGATGGTTAGGGGTTGTCGTTGACGTTTTTGTCCTGTAGTTAGGATCAAGCACTTGGTTTTTGAGGGGTTTATGACCATTCTATTTATCTATTTTTGTAAATCATCAAGGGTAATGTTCAGGGTGCATTGGATGGAATTTATGCTTCTGTCGCTTACGCTGATAATGGTGTCATCTGCAAACATAGTGCATTTGATACTTTCATTTGATATACTCAATGGTAGATCATTGATATACAAGCTGAAGAGCAATGGACCTAAAATTGAGTCTTGTGGAACCTCTGACTTTACGAGTAGTCTCGAGGAATACGACCCGTGGACATAGACACATTAGCTTCTATGCAGAGAGAGAGAGAGAGAGAGAGAGAGAGAGAGAGAGAGAGAGAGAGAGGAGGGGGGGGGGGGGGGTGGCGGGGAGAGACGGAGAAGGGGGGGGGGAGAGAGAGATCGGGGGGGAGGGAGGGGGAGCGAGAGAGAGGGAGGGGGAGCGAGAGGGAGTGAGAGGGAGAGGAGGAGTGAGGGGGAGAGAGAGGGAGAGAGAGAGAGAGAGAGAGAGAGAGAGAGAGAGAGAGAGAGAGAGAGAGAGAGAGAGAGAGAGAGAGAGGAGAGAGAG